>OX439049.1:28574597-28802097 GCA_949317995.1 Acholoe squamosa | reverse complement strand
ATGGGTAAAGATTATTTATATGGCGACTGGACTTCTTACGATAAATTCAGTCTAGGTAGTGGTCATTTTACTCAACCACCAATACTGGATAATTTAAAAAATCACCATAGAAATATAAATGTATACGAGTTATATCCTCTTCTTATGGGTCTTAGGCGTTGGATATCTGGCTGTAAAGGTAAAAGAATACATTGCATTACCGACAATATGCAGGTGTTAGCCATGATCAATACGGGTAGGTCAAAAAATAAACTTTGTATGGAATGGCTTAGAGAAATTTTTTGGCTTTGTTTCATCAATAATGTGGAGGTGTACGCAACTTATATTAGGTCAGAGGACAATATCCTGGCTGACCAGCTTTCTAGACTTGCTTACAAGGGTATGCCTGGTAAATGTATAATTTCTCTCCATGAAAATGATATGTGTTGCTTTCATTCCAGAGTGGGGGAGATTACTAAACAGAAAAAGGTTACTTTTAACCCAGAGTGTGTCTGAAAATACGAGGAGGGCAAGGAACCAACAACTTAAAAGGTATAAGAAATTTTGTAAAAAATTTTGTTTACAAACTTTTCCTTGTTCTCCCTCTCAGGGTTCCATATATGCTGTTTACTTATCAGACTTCATGAAGCCATCGTCTGTAAGGAATTACCTATCTGCGGTCTGGTATTTTCAAAAACTAAAGGGTTATTCTGATTTTAGTAGTAACTTCATGTTAAAGAAGACCCTAGAGGGCATTGACAGGTTTTCCACCTCTTCTACTAAAGAAATTTATTCTTTAACACCAAAAGACATGTTGAGGTTAAGGTCGAATTTGGATCTAACCAACAGAGCAGACTGGAAATTTTGGATGGCAATTTTAACATGCTATAGGGGTGTTCTACGAGTGGGACATATAGTCAAGTCTCCACACTCCTTAAAGGTTGGTGATATTATTTTTCACCAGGACTATCTGTCTATGGATATCAGAACTTCAAAAACTGATCAACTTGGGAAGAATTCTTTTACTATTTATTTGTCAAAGGATGTTAAATCTTCTTTATGTCCTTATCAAGGTCTGAAAGAATTGTGCAGGGGTAGGAGGAGTAAGGAGTATGTGTTTGAGCCTCTGTTGTATCAGTATGTCAACTCTAAACTAAAATCTTTGTCAATACAGGCTGGTATCAAGGGCCATGTTTCTACTCATTCTTTAAGGCACGGTGGTGCTACGTTATTAAAAGATGCTAGACTCAGTATAGAGTCTATCAAAAGGAGGGTAAATTGGAAATCCAACTCTGTTTTTAATTATCTACATAATTACAAAGATGAATTGTTGGAGTTGGATAGAGTGTGTCAATCTCATTTTCAATGCTGATTGTTATGTGTTTTCACATGTGTTTGGCGTGTTTTTGTGTGTTTTTGGCATGTATGGTGCTGATAGCCCCAAGGTCAGTAACCCACCAAACTCATGTGTCTGTGATATGATCATTTATTATACTACTGTTCATATATTATTATTACTGTATATTCAACATTATTATTATCGTTATTACCGGTATTATTATTCCCTGGTAGCGAGATAACTTATATATATATATATATATATATATATTTATACCACTATTCTGGCACTTCCGGTGGTTTTATATGCGATATATACGTGGTATATTCTGCATATACCACCCTTGTGCGTTTTTAGAATTTTTGGTATATACTTTTTCGGGGTCAAGTTGGACTTAGAATATTTTTGGAAATTATGGCAGCTATACAAAGTTATTCTAGCCATTTTCCATTGTGAAAAATCGTGCCAACTCGTATGAGAATTGAACCCCGGCCGCAGTGGTGGTAGGCGAAGGCCTTAGCCATAGCGCCACACTGAACGGTGATGGAAAAAAGATGCGAAAATAAATAAGTTCTAACCTGAGGTCCTAGTGGTAAGTTTGCAGTCAGATTTCGTCTTGATTCCAAGCTTGTCATGTTATAATATTGAAATCCAAAGAATTTTTCGATCCATAGAAGAGGAATGCATGCTAATTTTCTCCATTTTCTTCAATATAAATAAGAATCCATTGATTTTCCCAACGTATGCGAGTCGCGGTCCGGCCATTCCCACCCACCTCCTTGTCCGGCGAAAGTGTGTCAGTGGCCCGGATGTAGATATAGGTCATCCGCTCGCCGAACGAGGAAGACGCCGAAAATTTCGGACCATTTTGGAAAATCAATGGATTCTCCTTTATTTTGAATATATTGGACATAATACGCATGGAGGGATCATCTAGACTATCTAAGGATGTATATGTTTTAATTTGAAAACTTGTCATGGTTGGATTCCATACGAAAAGTGACTGTAAACACGGCGGTACCTGTCCCGGCAAGGAACAAAAACAATGGCTTCGCGCAGAGCGGTGACCCGGGCCGTATCACTTGCTTTTACAAAATGTCTTCTCCTGGCTATATTCTTTGGATCTCAGGTAAGAAATTGATACAAAATGGAGGAAATCCATGGATTTACAGTCAGGACCACTGGATATACCCTCGCCGCTCCGCGGCTCGGGTATATCCAGCATAGACTCCCCTAGGGCTCCAACATCCATGATCTATTAGCTTAATATATATATATATATATATATATATATATATATATATATATATATATATATATAATATTTTTTCTTTCCAACTCGATCCTAACAGGACTAAAAGTTGTAGTGATACATATATACCGGTGTTTGATCACCAGTTGTATGTACCGTAACTCAGAGTGAGTGTGGGAAAAAATGTGGTTAGGCCTGTATTTTGGTAAACCAAGGGGTGGCTGAGGCAGCTGGACTGGCGGCCGAGACTCCCATGGTTTCACTCTCAATGCAGTTGATTTGGGCGAAGTAATGAGGGAACTAGATAATTTCCATAATAAAGTCTGAACTAAAAATTACTGGACGTGTGGTAAAGGGAAGAAAATGTTAGATGTAAAAAAGAAGGCTTACAAAATTCCAAATGGCTCCAAGAAGAATAACAAACAAATTAAAGGATCGAAAGTAGAAGCCATAAAAGGCCAAAAAACTATCTCTGATATGTTGCTTCCACCTATACCTCCTTTCAACAATGTGCAACAAATCAAATTTGGTAAAAATCAAAACAGCAATTGGAGCCCGCCTTCCTCCTGTATCCCTTTGGAAAACTGGATACAGGAGAACATTAAGGTTTTAAATGAATCAGGTCAACCAAAATTGGTAAAAAAACACAACCTCAACACTCACCAAAGGAAGGCCCTGCGAAGCTTGGCCAAAGATAAATCAATTACTATAAAACCAGCAGACAAAGGTGGAGCTATAGTGATACAAGACACTATAGACTACATCTTGGAAGCTGACAGACAACTCAGTGATGAGAACACTTATCTAAAACTCAACCAGGACCTAACACCTGCATACCAGGCCAAAATTAAAGAAAAGGTCCAACAAATGGTAGATAGTTTAGGGGTTCGTTCCCCTGTCGTGTGCGCAGAGCCTTCAGAGGGACTGTTCACTTGGTTGTGTCACTCCCCCTATGTATACCATACCGATCCAGGGTAGTTGGAAGGTGGAAATGTCAGTGGGGCCGTGTTGGTGACAGGGTATGTCAGGCCAGGGGATGTAGCTCAGTGGTAGAGCACTCGACTTGCAAGCGAGAGACCCGGGTTCGAATCCCGGTGTCTCCAGAAGACGTTTTCACTGACCACTAAAGTGGTGGAGACACCGAGTGGTCCTGCCTCGCATGGGGGACCTTTAGAGAGCTCGGTACCTGGGCCGGTATGGTATAGACAAGCGCTTCAACTTGCTAGTGCTGAGAGACTTGGAAACAGATGGGCTGTGTGTGACTCAGTACTGGTACCGTTCAGACTGGACTGGAGGACCGGTTCTGGCGGGATACGGTTGAAGCTGGTTGGGAGGAGTGTAGGGGTTTGTTCCCCCGTCGGGTGCGCAGAGCCTTCAGAGGGACTGTTCACTTGGTTGTGTCACTCCCCCTATGTATACCATACCGATCCAGGGTAGTTGGAAGGTGGAAATGTCAGTGGGGCCGTGTTGGTGACAGGGTATGTCAGGCCAGGGGATGTAGCTCAGTGGTAGAGCACTCGACTTGCAAGCGAGAGACCCGGGTTCGAATCCCGGTGTCTCCAGAAGATGTTTTCACTGACCACTACAATAGTAAAGAAATTACCAAAAAGGTAGCAACAAGCCAAGAGCCCCACAAATTTATTTCCTACCCAAAATCCACAAAAACAAGGATCCACCTCCTGGGAGACCCATTTGCTCGGCAAATGGTTGCCCCACTGAACGCATATCAGCATTAGTGGATAGTTTCTTGTGACCAATAGTTAAAGAAAGTAACTCATACATAAAATACACTACTGATTTCATAAATAAAATAGAACAACTGGGCACTGTACAGAAGGAGACCATAATTGGAACCCTAGATGTAACCTCACTGTACATAAATATCCCCAACGATGAAGGTCTAAAGACGATCAAAGAAATTCTCACTGAGAACATAACTGGGGACAAAGAAACCAAAAAATGATACATTGGTGGACCTCCTAGAGATTGTACTTAAAAATAACAATCTACAATTAAATAATCGGAATTATCTACAAATTGGTGGCACAGCTATGGGCACAAGAGTAGCCCCCTCATATGAAAAATCTATTCATGACAAAATTAGAGGAAAAACTCCTAGAAAAATCGGAGTATAAACCTGCAGTATGGTTCAGATATATAGATGATAGATTTTTCATCTGGAATCATGGCGAAACTAACCTGAAAAATTGGGCAGAGTGTAAACAAAGAACATGTGAGCATCCAATTCACAGCTGAATGGTCAAAAGAGAAAATAAACTTCCTGGATACTCTGGTAAATATAGGATAAGACTTCTCACTATAAACAAACCTATACACAAATCCAACTGATACTAATAGTTATCTAAGGTTGGACTCAGCACATCCATCTAGTGTGAAAAAAAGCCTGCCCTACAGTCATTTCTCAGATTAAAAAGAATCTGTAACAAAGATGTGGACTACAGACACTGTCTGGAAATGAAAATGAAACAATTCAGAGAAAAGGGATACCCTCAGTATCTCATGGATGAGGCAAAAGAAAACATAGACCAGATTCCCAGAGAATCTCTTCTAGTGTCGGTAAAGAAAACTGAAAAAACAAATCAGAATACAGCAGAAAGGAAAGAGAATTCAGAGGAAAAGGTGTTCCTCACCACTACTTTCAGACCTAACTATAACAAACTGAAAGATATTGTGAAGAGAAATTGGGACAACCTGTCACAATCATGCACAACAAGAAAACTTCAAAGAATGGAGTTACCCGGTAGTGACTGGCTATAAAAGACCAAAAAACATCAGAGACTAACTAGTCAGATCAAGAATGAATTTTGATCCAAAGGACTGGATTAAGAAAGAAAGAGCAGAAAGTGGAAAGAGATCGAACTCAAAAACCTGCACGGACCCTAAATGCAGAATATGCCCAGCAATGAACAAAAGTGGAAAAATCAAAATTAGTTCCAAACTTGAAAAAGAAACGAAATAAAATGGCTAAGGCTGTGCCACAGGCACAAGTATGATTGACAATCATGTATTATGGCCATAACTCACCAGGGCTGCAATGTTAGACATTAATGTCTAGTCAATGAGATAATAAGAGTGTGTAAGTGATCCTGTTCTTAAAGGGCTAAAAGTCAGTGATGCATATGTGCAAGGTTTAAAGGTTCCCTTCAGAGAGGCACCTGGCCAGGCGTGGGAGTTTGGAAGTTTGTTTTTTTTTTTTTTTTTTTTTTTTTTTTTGGGATGGGGGGCTAAGAGTGGCAGTGGGGACTGAACAACACTCTTGTAGTGGCATTTTGAGATTGAGTAGAGCTGAACTATTTGAGTACCTCAAGGGACACAGAATGTTAGTGCATTATACCAACCTTACGGCAATAAGGCCTTTGTATGGTTGTACATATATGTAGGTGGCCTGTTAAAGGGTTAAGGATTAACCCGAGGTGTGACAACATCAATACTCTATTCCCATGTGTAAATAATCTGCTGGTAGCCCTCCTAATATGCCTTGTCAGTACAATAGATTTATACAGGGTGCCTGTTCTATAAGGTAACAGCTTTGCAATGCTCATGGAGACACTGTATCTGCAAAATATGGTAAGGTTTAGATAGATGTAAATACTTGATTGACGTCTAGTCAATCAAGTAACAACATCACTTGCAACTGTTCCAATGTGATATATTGTATAGAATGCAAATGCTGTGGCAAGAGATGTTGGAGAGACATATAGAAAAGTGGGAATCAGAGTGGAAAAACACATGAAGGATGTGGAGCATAAAAGATATGGAAAAAGTGAGGTAGTATACCACTTCAACCAGGATGGACACTGAGGTGTACCAGACATGGAACTCAATGTACTGGATTGGGTGTATGAACACCCAGAATCCAAAATTATAAATAGTGTAATAGTATGGTCGGACAATAAAACACGAGTACATACGGTATCAGAATCAGTGTTATTTATTCACGGACCACAAACCAGTCCACCCTGTGGGTTTAGGCTGCACTCCGACTACCGCTCCCTATTATCTATGTCCCTAGTTATCTCCCTCTTGGTCTTCGAGTCCCCGACTCGCTGGCTCCGTCGCCTCCTTCCGTCTTCTGGTCTCTGACTAGGTCTAAAGACCCCGACCCCCCTCCCAACTACCCCTTTTATAGTCCCTCTCGGCTGGTTGGCGTTCTCCTATTGGTCCACGACCTTGTGACGTCACGGCCCGCCGGCCCGCCCCCTCACAGCAGTCCCGGGAAGCTCCCGACCCCGCGCTCGCCCTCCGACCCCTCCGCGCGACTATTACAATAGGCACGAAAATCAGAAAATCGATTGAAATTTTTTGGATACAAAGATTGAAATCAATTATACCAATGGGGATGAATATATTGGAGAGTCGCTATGGCTAGATAGCAGAACTTTAAAATGCCAAATCATTTTTATCGGCATAGTACCCCATGGGATATCCAAGGTTAGTTAGGGGCACTGGGGTAGTATCCACAGATTGGTGACTACACCTTACACCCCTATTCCCATAGTGGTTTGGCCCATCTTCTCCCTCCGGTCTGGTAAGTAAGCACCACCTAGTGATAACCATTAGCACTAGAACACATCAGTTATAGGTGCCTCCCTATAGGTGGGATATTCATAAGGAATAGAAAGGAATCTTGCCCTGCCCCTATCCTTAATGTATAGCCCTGCAGGAAAAGATTCTTTTCTATCCTTAATGTATAGCCCTGTTCTAACCCCTTTCCGAGTTTTATTAGAGGTGAGGGATACAATCATGGTTCTCATCCCTTTCCAAGTTCTATTAGAAGTGAGGGATACAATCATAGTTCTCACCCCTTTCCGAGTTCTATTAGAATTGAGGGATACAATCATGGTTCTAACCCCTTTCCGAGTTCTATTAGAAGTGAGGGATACAATCATAGTTCTAACCCCTTTCTGAGTTATATTTAAGGTGAGGGATACAGTCCTGGTTGCAGGTTCTAATGGGTCTAGAACTCGGAAATGGGTTACAACTATGATTGTATCCCTCACTTCTAATAGAACTTGGAAAGGGGTTAGAACCATGATTGTATCCCTCACCTCTAATAGAACTCAGAAAGGGGTTAGAACCATGATTGTATCCCTCACTTCTAATAGAACTCTGAAAGGGGTTAGGACCATGATTGTATCCCTCACTTCTAATATAACTCTGAAAGGGGTTAGAATAATGATTGTATCCCTCACTTCTAAAAAAACTCGGAAAGGGGGTTAGAACCATAATAGAAGTGAGGGATACAATCATGGTTAGCCTGCAGGGCTATACATAAAGGATAGAAAATAATCTTGTTCCGCAGGGCTATGCATTAAGGATAGAAAATAATCTTGTTTCGCAGGGCTACATATTAAGGATAGAAAAAAAACTTGTCCCACAGGGTTATACATTAAAGGATAGAAAAGAATCTTGTCCCGCAGGGCTATGCATTTAGGATAGAAAAGAATCTTGCCCTACAGGGCTATACATTAAGGATAGAAAAGAATCTTGTTTCGCAGGGCTATACATTAAGGATAGAAAAGAATCTTGTCCCACAGGGCTATACATTAAGGATAGAAAAGAATCTTGTCCCGCAGGGCTATACATTAAGGACAGAAAAGAATCTTGGCCCGCAGGGCTATACATTAAAGATAGAAAAGAATCTTGTCCCACAGTTCTATACGTTAAGATAGAAAAGAATCTTTTCCCACATAAAAGGGAACATGATTGCATCCCTCACTTCTAATAGAACTTGGAAAAGGGATGAGAATCATGATTGTATCCCTCACTTCTCATAGAACTCAGAGAGGGGTTAGAACAATGATTGTATCCCTCACTTCTAATAGAACTCAGAAAGGGGTTAGAGAATGCTGTTGGTAGTAAGGGGAGTAAAGTATTGGAGGGTGTCCCAACTTTCTATACCCTATCTGTTACAATTTTACTCATATTCAATTCCCATTGGAGCACCATTGTGAGGCACCCCACATCGCCCAACAAATCTTTAAACATAAGGCCAGTGTCTGTACGGTCAGGATGCCCCTTGTTGTGGCTATTGGTCGTCATGATGCACCAATGAAGTGCTGGCAAGACTACTCACCAGCACTTTATTAGCCCCTAAAGGGTTAATAAGCATCTACTCCTCTTAGGAAAGACCTAGAGGGAAGCACCTGTGCTGCCATCTACTGTGTATGGAATAGACTAGAGGATGGACCAAACCACTTTTGGAGAAGGGGTGTAAGGTGTAGTCTCCAATCTGTGGATACTACCCCAGCGCCCCCTACCTAACCTTGGATATCCCATCGGGTACTTTGCCTTTTTTTCCTACACTCACTCTGAGTTACGGTACATACAGCTGGTGATCAAACACCGGTATATATGTATCACTACAACTTTTAGTCCTGTTAGGATTGAATTGGAAAGAAAAAAAATCACATTTATGCAAGCCATCTAGCCAAAAACTGTGACTTTGTCTAACCCAGTTATCCTCTAATGTTTTTTTAAAAAAACAAAATTATTGGTGAGGCACTTAAAAATGTCAAGTCTCTGCCTTGACAGGCATATCTACTCTAATGACATTAAGTCTTGGAGTTGAGTTCAGACCACAGTGACAAGGGGTGAGTCCCCCATACATCATTGGGGTATAAAAAATAAAAATAAAAAAAATCCCTGAGATTACACCTGATGAGGCCCCGTGAGGGCTGAAACACTCTGACACACCTTGGCACTATTGTGGGTACTCACCTCCATGGAGGGGGCCATATTGGATCCTACTCAGATGCAGTCTGGGACACCAGACTTTTTTTCTAAACATTTTCCTATCAAAGCATAGTTGAAGTCTAGATAACCTGAATGGTTATACTAAGTAAATTGTTAAATACTGTGCATCTAAGGACCATTTTTTGTTATTTATCACTGACCTGATAAACAACATCAACCAATCAGATTGCAAGAAAGGTGTCATGTGACCTGTCAGAACTTCCAGAGGCGGTAAAAACGACATTCCTGGGTCATTTAGAGTGTAGTTTGGGATTACTCACCTCATTCCTCCGCAGCTATATATATACCGTAATCTCCCGCGTAGAAGGCGCGTCTTCTACGCCAAACAAAATGCTGCTGGGTCTTATACGCGGGAGGGTTATTGCCTTTAGTTGGGGGTGCGCCTTATACGCTGGTTTTTCCAACATCTCAATTGGGAAAACACCCCAAAATAAGGCCCACCATGCGCCGATGACAGCTTGAACTCATGGAGCCCTCACAACGGCAGACCGGGAGGTGTCGACGCGCTCGCCGGGAATAAGGCCCACCATGCGCCGATGACAGCTTGAACTCATAGAGCCAGCAGCGCGGCAGACCGGTCACTGTAGATTTGCTCGGCGGGCAAAACGCCGAGCGTGTGCCGATGACAGCTTGAACTCATAGAGCCAGCACCGCGGCAGACCGGGAGGTGTACAATAGTGGGGGTGGGGGGGGGGGTGGGGAGGGGGGCACCTTCTACGCGAAACAGCCCCCCTGTGAGTTGGGGGGGTGCCTTATACGCGGGTTTTTCCAGAAATCGATCCAGAAGAGGTATGTGCGCCTTCTATGTGAAAAGGCATTCTCTGAGTTGGGGGGGGCGCCTTCTACGCGAGCTGCGCCTTCTACGCGGGAGATTACGGTATATATATATTTTCATATATATATATAAAATGTCTAAGGATAGGGCATTGCCCTAAAATGATCTATGGGCAACTGTGTTCTATGTGCTATGATAAACTATGCTTTAACTAATTGCTGACAAATAGTGAGTAATTACTGACATATATTGAATAGTTGCTCACAAATACTGCATTATTACCGACATAGGAGGAGGTACTGGCATATATTGACTGAATGCTGACAAAAAGTGAGTAAAATACTGACATTTATTGACTAATTGCTGACAAATTGTATGTAAATACTGACATGTGTTGACTAATTTCTGATATCTAGTGACTAAGTTCTGACATATCCTGAATAATTGCTGACAAAGAGTGAGTAATTACTGACATATATTGACTATTTCTGATAAATAGTGAATAATTACTGACATATATTGACTACTTGCTGAAAAAGTCAGTAATTACTGACATATATTGACTAATTTCTGATAAGTTATGAGCAATTACTGACATATATCGACTAATTGCTGACAAAAAGTGAGTAATTACTAATATATATTGATTGATTGCTGACAAATAGTGAGCAATTACTGACATATAGACTAATTGCTGACAAAAAGTGAGCAATTACTAACATATATTGACTAAATGCTGATAAAATGTAAGTAACTACTACCATGTATTGACTAATTGCTTACAATTGCTGATATAGAGTGACTTAGTACTGACATATATTGATTAATTGCTGACAAATTGTGAGTAAAATTATACTGATATATATTGACGAATTGCTGACAAATAGTGAACAATTACTAGTGCTGACAAATAGTGAGTACTTACTGACATATATTGACAAATTGCTGACAAATAGTGAACAATTACTAACATATATTAACTAATTGCTGACAAATAGTCCATAGATACTGACATATTTTGACTAATATCTGACAAATTGTGAAAAAGGGAGGATGCACAATTGAATCAATGGCTATTCCTTGGTTATATATTGACTAATTGCTGACAGATTGTGAGTAAATACTGACATGTATTGATAATTGCTGATATAGAATGACTAAGTACTGAGGTATTTTGACTAATTGCTGACAAATTGTGAGTAAATACTGACATATTTCGACTAATTGCTAACAAATGGTGAGTAATTACTAACATATATTGACTAATTGCTGATAAATGGTGAGTAATTACTGACATATATTGACTAATATCTGATAAATTGTGAGTAATTACTGATATATGTGGACTAAGTGTTGTTATAAGATGGAGCAGGTTAGGTCTAAGACCTAAAAGTCCCAAGTTTTTAATGCAATTTTCAATGCTATTTTCAATTCAATTTTCAATATTCAATCAGATATTGACAAATAGTGAGTGATTACTGACATATGTTGATGAACTACTGACCAATAATGAGCAATTACTAACATGTATTGACTAATTGCTGACAAATAGTGCATTATTACTGATATATTTTTACAACTACTGACAAATAGTGAGTAATAACTAACAAAATTGACTAATTGCTGACAAATAGTGCATTATTACTGACATATTTGGACTAATTACTGACAAAAAGTGAGTAATAACTAACATAAATTGACTAATTGCTGACAAATAGTGCATTATTACTGACATATTTGGACTAATTACTGACAAAAAGTGAGTAATTGACTAATTGCTGACAATTAGCGCATTATTACTGACATATTTGCTGACAATGCATCATGACATCCATAAAAGGGTTAACTGCACATCAATGCCTTGTCTATCAATAAAGGGTTGACGGTGCATCAATGCATCATGCTATCCCTAAGGGGTTAACTG
The DNA here is from genome assembly GCA_949317995.1 of Acholoe squamosa. NCBI lineage: Eukaryota > Metazoa > Annelida > Polychaeta > Phyllodocida > Polynoidae > Acholoe > Acholoe squamosa. The sequence goes on along the minus strand of OX439049.1, from coordinate 28,790,051 downwards.
TGTATCAATGCATCATGCCATCCATAAAGGGTTAAGTGCATCAATGCATCAGGTTATCCATGAAGGGTTAAATGTGCATCAATGCATCATGCCATTCATAAAGGGTTAACTGTGTATCAATGCATCATGCCACCCATAAAGGGTTAAAGTGCATCAATGCATCATGCCATTCATAAAGGGTTCAAGTGCATCAATGCATCATGCCATTCATAAAGGGTTAAATGTGCATCAATGCATCATGCTATCCATAAAGGGTTAACTGTGCATCAATGCATCATGTTATCCATAAAGGTTAACTGTGCATCAATGCATCATGCTATCCATAAAGGGTTAACTGTGCATCAATGCTACATGCCATTCATAAAGGCTTAAAGTGAATCAATGCATCATGCCATTCATAAAGGGTTAAATGTGCATCAATTCATCATGCCATTCATAAAGGGTTAACTGTGCATCAATGCATCATGCCATTCATAAAGGGTTAAATGTGCATCAATGCATCATGCCATTCATAAAGGGTTAAATGTGCATCAATGCATCATGCCATTCAGATAGGGTTAACTGTGCATCAATCCATCATGCCACCAATAAAGGGTAAAAGTGCATCACTGCATCATTCCATTCTTAACGGGTTAAATTGTGTCAATGCATCATGCCATTCATAAAGGGTTAACTGTGCATCAATGCATCATGCTATCTATAAAGGGTTAACTGTGCATCACCGCATCATGCCACCCATAAAGGGTTAAATGTGCATCAATGCTTTGTGAAATCCATAAAGGGTTAACTGTGCATCAATGCATCATGCTATCCAAGAAGGGTTAAAGTACATCACTGCATCATGCCATTCATAAAGGGTTAACTGTGCATCAGTGCATCTTGCCATCCATAAAGGGTTAAATGTGCATCACTGCATCTTGCCATCCATAAAGGGTTAAATGTGCATAACTGCATCTTTCCATTCATGAAGGGTTAAATGTGCATTAATGCATCATGCTATCTATAAAGGGTTAACTGTGCATCAATGCATCATGCCATTCATAAAGGGTTAACTGTGCATCAATGCATCATGCTATCTATAAAGGGTTAACTGTGCATCACCGCATCATGCCACCCATAAAGGGTTAAATGTGCATCAATGCTTTGTGAAATCCATAAAGGGTTAACTGTGCATCAATGCATCATGCTATCCAAGAAGGGTTAAAGTACATCAATGCATCATGCCATTCATAAAGGGTTAACTGTGCATCAGTGCATCTTGCCATCCATAAAGTGTTAAATGTGCATCACTGCATCTTGCCATCCATAAAGGGTTAAATGTGCATAACTGCATCTTTCCATCCATGAAGGGTTAAATGTGCATTAATGCATCATGCTATCTATAAAGGGTTACATGTGCATCAATGCATCATGCCATTCATAAAGGGTTAACTGTGTATCAATGCATCATGCCACCCATAAAGGGTTAACTGCACATCAATCCATCATGCCTTCAATAAAGGGTAACTGGGTTAAAGTGCATCAATGCATCATGTCATTCATAAGGGGTTAACCGTGCATCAATGCATCATGCCATTCATAAAGGGTTAAAGTGCATCAATGCATCATGCCATTCTTAAAGGTTTAAAGTGCATCAATGCATCATGCCATTCTTAAAGGGTTCAAGTGCATCAATGCATCATGCCATTCATAATGGGTTAACTGTGCATCAATGCATCATGCTATCCATAAAGGGTTAAATGTGCCTCAATGCATCATGCTATCTATAAAGGGTGAGATGTGCATCAATGCATCATGCCAATCATAAAGAGTTAAATGTGCATCAATGCATCATGCTATCCAAAAAGGGTTAAATGTGCATCAATGCATCATGCTATCTATAAAGGCTTAAAGTGAATCAATGCATCATGCTATTCATAAAGGGTTGACTGTGTATCAATGCATCATGCCATCCATAAAGGGTTAAAGTGCATCAGTCAATCATAGGGAAGTATGTGCGGCCCCTGGACAGCCTGCTAATCCTGTAAGGATCACAGTGTGAATCAATGCATCATAAACCCTATGCACTGCCCTATGTATACCCCTATAGAAACAGACACCAGTGCATTAAAGGGTTAAAATGGGTTTTCACAGCTATATCCAGGGTGAGTAGACTTTCTTTGTCCAAGCACTAACAGCCAATATTAAAAGGATAGGTTGGTCCCTGTGCAACCCTATGTGTAATCCTATGAGTAAAAAAGGGCAATATGTGGCTAGGCTATAGCAAGTCTACACTAGAAGGGCGATTCAACATCGGTGAACATGGTTCTTGTAAGTATTCTATGGTCTGTCTAAGACCATAGAATAATAATAATAATATATATATATATATATATATATATATATATATATATATATATATATATATATATATATATATATATATATATATATACATGTAGAATAAGATAGGACTTCTAGGATTATTCAGCAAATAGTGGTGTTTACATTGTGTTTAGACTAGTGCATCATTGTGAAATCGTATGAATTTTAGATAAAGGTGAGAACCATTTACCTTTAAATATGAAGTGAGAACCATTTACCTTTAAACATGAAGTTAGAACCATCCCAGGTCGCATTCTGCGTTGTGCCATCTGCATAGTCTAACCTATATTCCTGGCCTACTTTGAGGCTGGCAGTAGGATTGGTGCTCTGACCTGTCCTTATCTTCCCTGGACTTGACCTCTCATTCTTGTCCGAGTCTCCACACCCCTGTAAGAAGGGCATTGTCTTTGATGATTGGGGTTGACCTGAGGGTGTGATGCAGCTTTTTGGGGCCACTCCTCCTTTTTCTAATTCTCCTCCTTGCTGTTCCCCTTTTATGGATTGCCCACTAGGAACAGGTTGCTGTCCCTGAAGTGGACGTTGCTGTTGTCCCTGAGCCTTCTGTGGCTGTGTGCGAATTACCCTAATATTGGTTGATGTGCTGTTAGTAGGTGTTGACACTGGTCTAGTCAAGTTTCTCACTTGATCAGCTGAGACAATACCACCAACTTGCATTTTTCCATCGTTAAAAGTACAATGCCGTAAAGTCCCATTGGTCTGTAAGTAATAATACCTTCCATCTGAAGTCTTTAAAATCTTATTATTATTAGTAGTAGTATTATTGTGAATGTTTTTCACTTTGGAATCTTGCGTTTGGCTCTCAATAGGATTTTGTGGCTTATCTCTTGCTGCTACTTGAGATATAATTTTGCTTCCTGGTAGTGCTGAACCTGCCTGGAGGAACTGACTCTTCGGTGTTCCTGGCATATTCTACTGCCCTGCTGGCTTGAACACAGAACACAGGTTTGCTGCCACTGGATGAGGACCTCTGCCAAATGTCAGACCCAACTGCTGCTGAAATGAGAACGGATTTAAAATAGTAAGCACACAAAAACTACTTAGATCAATAATGATACATTTTGTACATCAGCATAAGTCATGATTTATGCCTACTAATGAGTGGTATCTGTGTAAGGAAGTTGTTTACCTGTGGTACACCGTACTAATGTGTGGTATAACGTCTAAAGATTTTGGAAGAGGGAAGGGTAGGGGGAGGAAGGAGGTAGAGAGGGGAGAGGAAGGAGGTAGAGAGGGGAGAGGAAGGAGCTAGAGAGGGGAGAGGAAGGAGCTAGAGAGGGGAGAGGAAGGAGGTAGAGAGGGGAGAGGAAGGAGCTAGAGGGGGAGAGGAAGGAGCTTGAGGCAGGGATGAAAGTCAACAATGAAAAAAACCTTGAAAAAGGAAACAACTTTAAATGCACTGTATATGCCCTCCAGTCCCATCCATAAGTGTGTTACATGGTTTGTGTGGTTGGGGGGGGGTGCAGTAGGGGTTGTATAAGGATGTAGTTTGTCCTCAAATAACAGGAAAAGCTGTTTTTCAAGATGTTGTTCAGATACTCTACCTAAAATGTCCACATTATGGCCCTTTTGCAGAGTATGACCTAGGATCCCTTCAGAATGCTACTGTATAGCTGTTTTCTAGAATCTTGTTCAGATAGCATACTCAAAATATGCACCACCTGGTAGTGGTGCTTTTGCACAACACGACCTATGGTCCAAGTACAATGTTAAATGTATGCAGATAGGTCAAATGGTGCAGGTAATATATGACCATTAAGCATAACGTGCAGAAAAGGGGTATACTATCCGACACTCTTCTAGCATAGGAACTATAGCTTGCTGCTAAGACTACACTGAAGATTGGAACAAACACCAATATAGAGGGGAAAGTTTTCAAGGAAAAACTTGAGAATCCTTGAAAACCTTGAACTGAATACTGGCATACTGCCACTGTATGCAGTGTTGTGGGACCTGTCTGTGTGCATGTGTGCAAGCTCTAGAGGTAATTTGTGACTCCTTTATCCTGTTTTCAGAGGATTTTCAAGAAAACTTGTTTTTCTTAAGTGATTGAAAAAAAACCTTGAAATCAAGGAAAACCTTGAACTCTTTCATCCCTGTAGAGGGGAGAGGAAGGAGGTAGAGAGGGGACAGGAAGGAGATAGAGGGGAAAGGAAGGAGGTAGAGAGGGGAAAGGAAGGAGCTAGAGTAGGGACAGGAAAAAGGTAGAGAGAGAAGAGAAAGATGGTAGAGGAGAGAGAAAGGAGCTAAGGTAGGGAGAGGAAGGAGGTAAAGAGCAGGATTCCCACTGTTGTAGTATTGTGCTGTCGACTAGCGGCAGAGTAACTTGAAAGGACATAAATACATACCGGTACACTTTCAAGCAAGGGTGTTAAAGAAATTTTCCAAATAACACATGAAATCCTGACAGTCTCCCTTCAAAACTTTTGGAGGGAGACCAGGGTTCCCACTATTTTTGGATCATGGTTTTAACTGACTATTACCTGACATTTATCGACTTTTAACTGACCAAATAGCAGATGATTTACGGCGCCCATGAAATAAATTCTAGATGGCAATCAATATTTTTTGCGCCCCCATGCCCGAGGCACAGAGAATTTTGGCGCCCCTCTTTTATCTATGGTAGCACGCGGCTTTTTTTGCCAAAAAGGGGGTAAATTTCTTTAGCCCTCCCCCCTCAAGAGAGGTCAACATTTTTTTAGCCCCCCGGGAGGGGTCTAAAAAATTGTACGCCCCCCCTTCAAACCCACCACCTCAAACCCCTGTTGATGAAAAATGACCACTCCCTTAACTGACCAGTGGGAACCTTGAAAGAGGGTAGAGGAAGACGGTAGAGATGGGAGAGCAGGGGCGTGGGAAGCAGTCTCAGAGTGGGTGGGACCAGGGGGGTTTTCTGCAATTTTTTACCTCCCTTTGCTTGACCTTTTAGTTTTGACCTTTTGAGGAGTGGGGGGGGGGCATGTTCCTCCTGTCCTCCCTGCTTTCCACGCCCATGGAGAGGAAGGAGCTAGAGAAGAGTAGGGACAGGAAGGAGGTAAAGAGGGGAGAGAAAGATGGTAGAGGGGAGAGGAAGGAGCTAGAGCCCGGGAGCTAGAGCAGGGACAGAGAAGAGGTAAAGTAAAAGAGGGTAGAGGGTAATTTCGCATTGGCTCCCCATCTAGATTGAAAGTGGGGGTAGTATAGTATAGTCCATATCTATGATTGATATGCCAAATTTCAGAGTTTTGTCCAGCAGGTTCCCCTGGAACCCTTACAGCCTCCACTAAGGGAGTGATCATTTTTTAACAACAGGGGGGGGGGGTGCTGGTGGGTTTGAAGGGGGGTCAGAATTTTTTCAACCCCTTGACCAGGGGTCAGAATTTTTTCAACCCCTTGACCGGGGGTCAGAATTTTTTCAACACCTCTGATGGGGGGGGGGGGTCAAAATAATTTCATCTGTTTTCAGTGGAAAACCCAGCGCGTTACTATAGGCTAAAAGGGGGCGTTCGCGCGTGATTTTTGTCCCTTATGGGGGGGTCGAAAGTTTTTCGTGCGTCCATGCGCAAACCCACCAGCCCCCCCCTGTTATTAAAAAATGATCACTCCCTAACACTGACGACAGCATACCCAGCAAACAAGAAACTTTTTTTAATGTTTAAAAACGTTTTTAAATGGTAAGTAAACTTATTTTTAACCTTAAAAAAACGTTTTTCTGCAAACCTCTCTTATTAAAATGGTTTAGATTTGGTATTTCAGAGATGTCAGTTGGGTATGGGCTCAACCTCTGAAAGTTGTTGGGTGTTAGCAAAGCACCCATTCCGCCCAATGTATCATGCTAAAAACACCCATCATGTCTTCATTTCAACCTGTTCCCCACAAGTTAAAACCACTAAAACCATCTCTAGAAGGGATGGTCATAGAAAGACAATTAAAAACACTACACCAGAAATTCAACCAATCAGCAGCCAGCTTAGATTCATGTCCTCTGAAATGAGATTTCAGAGATTCTTTGATCTCTGAAAGGTAGTTTGTCTAGAAAAAACTAGAGGGCAGCAAATGCATGCTTAATTCCACCTGCTGAAGCCTGAACTATATTCAGCTTTAGGCTCCCTAGAAGTAGAAAGGAAATATTGTAAGGGTATCTATGATTAATGTAATTCTTTCTAGCCAAATAATGACCACAAGATGGAAGCAGCCTCTGAGATGTCTGAATTTTAGGAAAGTTTAAACATCTGAAAATAGACAGACCTCTGAAGCTCTGACATCTCTGGTATTTAAAAGGTCAAAGAGAAAACTTTTTTCTTAACCTTTTCTACACCTTTTCTGAACGTTTTGAAATGGTTTTTTTAAGGTTCAGATAAAAACTAGTCTAGCCTAACGTTGTGAGCAACTTAACCGGCCCCTCCCTTGTAATGCAGGGTGTAGCTGTCTCCCTACATGAACTGGGCTATGACTCTGTATGAGTTGTCACAACAAGTAGGGACAACATGCCAAAATTGTTATCTGGATTTTCATGAATTATTTTACATCACCGGAAAGCTGCCAACTTGAGTATTTAATGCTGTTTAAATTGTCTTTCTAAATCTAATAGTATTAGAACAAAAGTTATGAGGGATTGAATTTGGAATTTCTATCATGTTTTCTGTCAGTGGATTCACAGCCATTGTGGGTCTTATCAGTCTCTGCACACTGCGCACAGGCTGCACTGGGACTGGCACATTTTAGACCTTGCTTTACTTAATTTCAATTTGTTTGACTAATCATAGAGAGTAAACAATTACACCACTGTAACCACAACAGTTTGGCGTTTATAGGGCTATATTTTGCACCACAAGGAACTATGATAAGTATCATAGATCATGTTGTCATAAAGTCAAAATTTTCTAAATGGCAGTGTGATAAGCCGACCTGAAATTCTTGAATTTTTTACTGAACTCTCTTATACTCTTTAGCTTTGGGCTAATTTGGGACAATAGATAGTGAATAGCTGATTAAAGATTCTAAAAGTACACACTTTTGTGGTTATCCCTATATAAAAGTTAAGAAAATATTCAGTTTTAATATTTTCGGTTTTCAGTCAAAACTCTTCTGAATTTTATACAATCAATCCAGATATTTGATTATTTCTCTCTCTATGGTAAATGATGTCTTAAGCTTTCAATAGAGGTCTCAAACTCAAAAATCGACCAAGAATTAACAAATATATCAGCATTTTATATTTGAAGGTTTATAGAAATTCCATCTGCGCACACCCATACCCTTCGAGTACTGATAAGATATCAAATTTATGGCTGGATCTAGAGTAAAATGATCTACAAATTCTAATTCCTTGAGTATTTTTAGAGTGTGGAAAAGGGTCAGAAAATAGAAAATCACCTTGAGTGATTTACTATAGTGACAGATAGGGATTCCCTGGAGTGAGTGCTGTGGAGTGTAACTGTGTTAGGGAGTGATCATTTTTTAACAACAGGGGGGCTGGTGGGTTTGCATGCGGACGCGCGAAAAAAATATCGCCCCCCTCTTGATGGGTCAACATTTTAATGACCCACCCTTCAGGGGCCGAAAATAGTGTGCGAACGCGCTCTTTTAACCTATAGTAACATGCAGGCTTTTTCGCTGAAAACAGATGAAATTATTTTGACCCCCCTGGTCAAGTGGTTGAAAAAATTCTGACCCCCCCTGGTCAAGGGGTCGAAAGAATTCTGACCGCCCCTCAAACCCACCAGCCCCCCCCCCCGTTGTTAAAAAATGATCACTCCCTTAATTATTGCTACAAAAAAGTTGAACAAGTATGTGAGATGGGCGCCGATCACTAAAGGAGCGATGGTAAGCAGTGGCACTGGTGCAGGGCTCGACAAATCCCTGTGCCCAATGCCCGAGACACAAAAAAAAATTCACTGGGCACAGAAAAAAAATTCAAGTTGTGCCCAATGGGCACAGCTGTCCAAATGGTATTATTCTTTGTTTATTGACTTGGTTTATGTTTATTCTGCTACACTGCAACACAATTCCCGAGTGCATTTGTGCCCATCATCATCCTTATTTATTAGATAAAACTTTCTAATTGGTTCTGCACTGGCAATCACGCAATTAGCACTTTAATGCCACCATCTAGTTTTGAGTATAGAAAGCAAAGATGATGGGCACAGAGCTTGTCTTCTGGGCACAACATTTTTTTGCCCTTGTGCCCAGTGGGCACAGTGTCTCCAAACTGATTTGTCGAGCCCTGGTTGTGGTAGTGGAACTTTCAGAGTTTCCCAAGTTTCCCAAGCCCCCAATGAAAACTGGGTCCCTAGTCTTAACTGGGGTTGGTCTTTGATATCTTAACTCTAGGACCTAGATCTACCTACTTGTTGTGTATTGTTTTGAAATGTAAAATCATATGCCATGCCTTTGCTTTTTTGTAACTTGATATCTGGGGCCCAGGAAGACTGGGCTGAGCCCTCTGCAGACTCAGTGGACATCAATTGCTGGGCCTCTGAAAGGTATGTGAATAAAAATTTCAAAGGCAGTATATCTCTTTGATTTTTACACAGGGCAAGGAGAAACATTTTAGAAATTACATGCTTTTGGAATTTTTATTCTATCACAATTTTTGGCCGAGCTAGGGACATTTTCATGAGGAAAAGTCAGGGTTTTTCTCGTCATAATTTTAAACTATACAAAGAGGATTCCTCTGTGACCTTTCCCATGATTTATACTCATTTTTCATATCACTTTTACCCCAGTAATGTTTATATATTTTGAAAGCCAGCAATGTTACGGACATAATGGTATTATTCCGAAACCTCTATAATGGATAGAACTCAAGTTACAAAATTTTGAATAAAAAGTCTGGAAAAAGCCTAAAATTTGTGAAAAATAATTAATTATCAAATCCTGCGGATCCTAGATCTCTTTTGACCATCCATAGATTCCTTTTATATTTGGTACATAGGGGGTTTAGATGATGCTCTATCTGTTCTATATGTTTTCGTTACTGTCTATAAATTCCTTCATATACTATTTGAGAGTTTAATTGGACCTTGACTTAATTAGGTCTGTAATTAATTAACAAATTTGTAGATGTAAAAAATTTAAAAACAAGGTTGTAGGAAATTTTGTTTTCTTGTTGGTAAAAAATAAAGGTACACTGAAATGCTAGGGGGGCTAGCACCGCAAACTAACAACATGGGTACCGGTTCAAAGAGTGTTCATAAAATCGCAGGAACCAGTGGAAAAATCGTGGTGCTCTGATTGGTCAAGGGGTGGTCATGTGACTTTTTAATGCTGGCATGCATTACCATGCCAGGGCCCCTTTAGCATTAGATATTAAACCCAAACACGTTTGAAGCGTTGGGGTACCAGTATGCTTCATGAGCATATGCGTCGGAGGCGGCATAGGAACGAGTCCGAAGGACGAGTTCCTACGCCGCCTCCGACGCATATGCGAGTGAAGCATGCTAGTACCCCAACAATTCAAAAGTTGTGTTTGGGCTTTATTATACCCCCGCCCCAAAATAAGAATTTAATGTAAACAGCTGGGTAGAAAATATAGTTCCCCTCATTATTTAGGTCACACATAGGGAAATCCCGGGGTCACTCAGTGCATCCTTACTGCAGAAGACCTCCGCACTGAATACGGGCTTCCCTAGCCCGCTTAAAAGGGTCTATATCTTCTCTTTGCTATCCCCTCAGGATGTGCGTGGTACACATATGTGCGGGCACTGACACATTCCTCTGTGAAATGGTGTAATGTAGTTCTCGCCATGAATATGACCTTAGCTGTCGAAATGGCGTTAAACATCTATTACTCACTCACTCACTCCGCACTGAATACTACGAGTTCTGGGTGGATAAAATAGTTAGCTGTGCCCCGGAGGTATTGAGCAAAAAATCCCACGTATATCTTAAGGTGGTATGCCAGCATTGGGGCTGATATGAGCCTGGACTGCGTCATGGAAAACTGTGCCAGGCTTGGAAGGTTTGTGCAGGGACAGGTCTCAGTGATTAGCTTATAACCATGGGAAATATTGGAGGGTTTAACTGCCTGAGAATTTGTACCCCAAGTACACAAAATTTCCTTCAATTTAGTGTTTGATTTTTTTCACAACTCTAATTAGTTAATTAATTGTCACCTTAATTAGGTCAATGTAATCAATACCCCCTGATCAAATACATGAAGGAATTTAGGAAGTCATTCAAAAACATATAGAAGAGGTAGTATATGGTCTTAGCATCATCTCTGCCAAATATGAAGAAAATCTATCGTTGAGCACATAGTTTTCTAGGATCAGCAGAAATTTGTAATTGATAATTTCTGCCCAAATTAAGGGATTTTACTAACTTTTTATCTTTAAAAATTGATATTTCTACTTCTTTTGGTCAGAATGACCTGGGATGAACTGCATTGTGATGGCAAAGTTCCAGGCTTTCAGGGGATGTAAGCTTTTCCATGATACAGCAAGTTTAAAATTCAGACTAAAATCATGGAAAGGTCACACTTGTTCCTTCTTTGTACATTTTAAAATGATGACGAAAAAAATGCCTACTTTCGATCATGAAAACCACCATAACTTCATCAATTTTCACTTTAAATGAAAAATTCCAAAAGCATATTATTACTAACATGTGCCTCTAAAGGCTGTGCTAAAAGCTAAGCGATCAGACAGCTTTTCAATTTTTAGTGACATACCTACTTAAGGGGCAACCTCGATTTATGACATATAAAAAAAAAACCTGCGCATCGATCACGAAAATCTGGAATGCTGGCCATAAATGTACAGACACCTGCATAATTGGCATTTTTTGCAGTGAATAAATTCAGTTCAGACCCAATCCAAACAAGCCCAAAAATGAATGGACATCACTGCAATAATCATGTTTTATTTTATATCATATGAATAAGTACCTACTCAGGACCAGTTATGAATTTTTACAGCTAACTATTTTATCCACCCAGAACTCATGTAGTAGCGATGACAGCCAAAAATCAAGACCTCAACAGAACTCCACAATCTATGTATCCACTGAAAGGGCTTAATATTTGCGTTTAAAGGCTTTTTTGAATCAAGTTGATATTCCCAATAGAGAGATTTTTATGGCAAGTTAAAATATCTAAATATTAATTTCTTTCTGTTAAATAATACCTCTAGATGTTTAAAAATCGCCAAAAATCGCTAAAATCAATTTTCGCCTCCTCTTTGATCTATAGTAGCGCGCGGGCTTTTTGGCTAAAAAGAGGGTAAATTTTTTTAGCCCCCCCCTCAAGAGGAGTCAAAATTTTTTTAGCCCCCCCCTCGGGAGGGGTCAGAATTTTTTATGCCCCCCCTCAAACCCACCACCCCCCCCCCTGTTGATAAATAATGACCACTCCCTTAATAAAAAATTCAAGAAGAATTACTCAGTATATTCATCCTGCTTGGCAAAAAACAATATGACCTCTTCATGTGACTCAAACAGGGTTGTCTGACAGAATCACCAAAATCACTTAAATGTTCACTCTCTGAAGGGGTAAAAAATATAAAATGCAGTAAACTAGTGTACCAGTGAGTTAGAGCTATATTTCCCCTTTAATTTGGTGTAAAATTGGTGTAATTCTGTCCAATAGAACCCTCAGAATTGAATTTGCAGTACCAGGTGTTTTGCACTGTGACAGATATAGGGAGTGTTGAGCTGTATTTGGCTGTCATCGCTACATGTAGTATTCTTTATGGCCAGCATTCCAGATTTTCGTGATCGATGCGCAGGTTTTATTTTATGTGAATAACTTCTTCCCGTAGAGATAGCATTGCGGAGCCGATCGCCACACCCCCAGTGGCGTAACGTATCTCGATCCACCACAGCGGCTGATCCACTACTGCAGCCTCGTTCTGGGTGCATGTAAACATTCAAAATGGCGGACCGCCGCTTGTACGGGGCACTACGGTAACAAATTTTGTTAATTTTCAGTTAATTAAAGACTCTAAAAACATAAAATAAATATAGAACTAAACTCCCCTGGTGTCCTCGGTGGCCGATCCACCCCTCGGGGGGAGTCTCCCCCGAGGGCTAACGCCCTCGGGGGAGACCCCCCCTCGTGGTGGATCGGCCACCTTGTACACCACGGTCGTTTAGTTCTATCTATTTATGCAGGTGTCTGTACATTTATGGCCAGCATTCCAGATTTTCGTGATCGATGCGCAGGTTTCAAAAAGAGGCACAGTTTTATGTGACGACGTCTTTGCTCCCAGCAGCACTGACGTTCACATACCTACCTCTGAATGAATATATCAGGGCCCGGTTTAATAGCTCGGTAAATCCAACTATCATAGTTCATACTTGATACTATCAAAGTATGGGGCTGTGTACAAATGACGTCATGCATTTTTGGACCATTTTTGACCCCCCCTCCCCCCTTGTCATGTTTCGTCATACAACACTTGACCCCCCCCTCAGCATGACGTCATGCAGAGAGATACCCCCCCCCCCACTCAAAGTGCATGAATAGTGAAGGCCTATAGGCTATAAATAAATTAAAATGGTTCAAAGGGACATATAGTGGGTGTGAATTGGCAATAAAGGATAAGATACATACAAAGTGAAAAAAAGAACTAGCACTGATCAACAAATGAACAGAGAAACATGCCAAACACTGTCAGCTTATATAATGTATGGGTCCCTATATGCAGGATGTACCATTTCCTGCCTTATAGTTATACACGGAGTACCGTAAATCCCCGGTCATAAGCCAGCCCCGGTCATAAGCCAGGGGGTGAGTTCAGGGAAATCCTATAAGCCGGTTTTGGTGTCAAATTTTCCCCATTTTCTCTTTATTCTATAGTAAAAAAAAAACGGTCTTAAGCCAGAAGGGGGGGACTTTGGGAAAAATTTAGAAGCCAGTTTGGGCTTCTAAATAGAAAAAAAATCCGGCTTATGACCGGGGATTTATGGTTCTATGGTAGTGATCATACACAAGTATTTCCTGTCACAAAAGGGCTTAAAAACTGTCTAGATCAATAGTCCAATACAGTTAATAATCTGCCTTCTTTGCAGCAAAAGTTGTACACTAGTCAGCGAAGAGAAAATCGAGAACAGTTATTATTAAGGATCATATAGTTCAAGAGCTTGAATGTATTGATATATTGAATGTATTGATTTAATCTGTAACTTGAACCATATACAAGTGTAGGTTTCAGGCAGAAGACTCTGAATTTAGTGAGTGGCCTAATAGAAGAAAAATCTCAGAAAGCATCACAAATTCCTAGGAGACCATCGATTGCATTCATAGTTCCAATTTATGATCTTACAAAGCAAATGAGTCACCTCAGCATTTTACTGTAGAACCTGCAAATAAGGTTAGTCCATTAGAGTTTCATTCAGACAAAGATGTGGAGAGTAAGTCTGGGGGGAGGTCCCCTTTACATCTCCCCAAGCATCCCCTCAGTTAAAATAGCAACAGGGTGGTGGAGAGGTCCAGGGGAGTGTTTGTTATTTATCAACAGTGGGACTCCAGGAGGGGGTGGATTGGGGGAGGAGCAAAATAATTTTGACACCTCAAGGGCAGGGGGGGGGGATATCACATCTTTTCAAAAAGAAGCCTGTGGATTACTATGGATGCTGCCCTGAGGCAACAGCAGCAGTTCAGGGGTATTTTAGATGCATCATTTGAGATCCTGAGGGCAGCATTTGCCCTTTTCAAAAAGGGTTAATTAAATTGGTATAGGTAGGATAGAGTAGTAGTGCCCCCTTATAGTGGCCTGGACACCGCCTTTATTTTACACTGAAATTGATGGCAGTGACACATATTGAGTGAGATGTCTGAGGAATGCATGCATGTAGGGCCTATAGGTAATGAATTTATGTCAGATGAATGCATTAGGCCAATAGAACTCATATTACAGTTTACCGTCCACCGCCCGCATGCATTTAAAGGGCCGCATGAGAAAATTTCATTATTCATTATCTAAAAAAATATTGTAGAATTTTTCAAAAATGTATTTGGACATGGTAGGAATGAGCAAAGGAGGGCATATTTGGTATCAAATTAAAGCTTACAGTGCCAGGAATGTCAATAACATGGTGGCATATACAACCTGGAGATTTCAATGCAGTGCTACCTATATAATGAATAATGAATAATGAAAAAATGCCTCATCAATTTTCAAAATAGCTCGGACGGTAAACTGTAACCTGAGTTCCCATGGCCTTAAACTTCCCTACCTTTACAAATCCTTTTACAAAAGTTTTTGTTCTTGCCAAAACCAAAGCATATTGTGATTTCTTGATGATATGATGTCATGCAGCCCATGACTCCCCCTCCCCCCCCCTTGTCATGCTTGGTCATGGCAAGTGGCACCCCCCCTCCCCCCCTCCTGCATGACGTCATTTGTACACAGCCCCTATCATGTATGTCTATGAGCAACTCAGCGCAGTCACTCAAGAGTCAGACTGACAGTCACAGTGGTCTGACCAATTCGTATTTTGTGCAACCTTGCAGTGATAACATCTATGGTTGAACCCCAATTATATGCAGAATAGATTGCTGGATATCAATACATAAAAGGTGTGGCCTCTTCCCACTAATTTAGTAATTACCGTGTCTCTGCGCGTTGCGAGTCCTAATTCCAGCCCTGTGGGATTCCCCCTTTTAAAAGGCGCGCTCACAATTGTGTGGAAGGTCAAGGTCGTGGTGGTTAAGGGCACTTTCGGAAAGCAAAATGACGTCAAGTAGAGTGTGTTCGGGAGTTCATGTGTGGCATGCAAAATTTGGTCCATGCAAAATATGGACAGTAGCCTTAGAATTCTATTAGATCGTATAGGCTTGGACTGTGGGACCCTTCCCTCAGATTACAGCCATTCTACTGTAGTCTAGCTGTATTATTATAGTGCCTATACATGGGTGCTCAAAATTTTTAGGATGTCACATCGTCACTTTTTAGGAGGGATGGCGTGTCACTCCGTCACTTTTTATGTATATGCCAATGTATTGGGAACTTTTGCTAGTGGCGCCGTCCGTCACTTTTTAAAACCCCTGTGTCACGAGCGTCACTTTTTAAAACCCCTGCATCACAGCGTCACTTTTTACCCATGTATAGGCACATTATATGCCACGAAATCATTTTTTTTCTATCATTACCTAGGCCCTACTTCCCCCACATAGACAAATCATACCACCATTTCCGCTGATAGTGCCTATCAACCTGTAAAGCACAGGACAGCCAGCGGCACTAATTAGTGCCACTAACCCAGGTAGCACACAAAAATTTGCCAACGTTGGCCCGACGCATCGGGTCAACGTTGGCTGCCCATCGGGCCTACGTAGGCCCGACCAGTGGCATTTGCCAACCAAATGCCAACATTGGCCCAATGTTGGCAGGACATTGGCAAATGGTCGGCCCCTGGCCGACCATTTGCCGATGCTAATGTTTGCCGACCAAAAGCCAACGTTGGGCCTACATTGGCATTTGGTTGGCACCGTCGGGCCTACGTAGGCAGGATGGGCAGCCTATGTAAAGCCGATGGTTGGGCCAACGTTGGCCCAACGTTATGCCAATGTCTCTGTGCTACCTGGGAAAGTGCTGTAAAACACAAATCAATCAGGGGTGCTGATAATTGGCTCCAAAATAGACCAAAGGACCCTATTATCAGCATCTGTGAATAAATATTCTTCCCAAAATCTTGAAATCATAAAAAGAGAGGCACTAGTGCATGTAGAATGAAGAAAAACTCATTCCATGTCCCTCCCAATGTTCCATGTCCCTCCCAATGAAGAGCTTTTGTAATGAAACACCTAGCACAAAATATATTCTATTTCAAATTTTTCTTTGTCAGAATCCCTTATTTTCCTATCTCATTATTTATAGAAGAATTGATTTTAATCATGTATATTTTTGAAGTCATGTGTTTTAGTTAATACAGTGTGACTAGTCAATAAAAATCATGTGAGATTGTGAAATTACACATATATTTTGTAATCTGTACACTGGAGAAAATTTAAACAATAGCCTACTATTTTATTAATGAGCCAAATCTAAAGGAATGTAGGTCAATGTGCTGATAATAGGAGACAGGTGCTGTTAATAGGTGCTGATAATAAGTCAGAAAAAATAACAAATGCTGACTGAACAGTTATGATATCTTAAGGCCACAGAGTAGAAAAATTCTGAAAATTACCACTCTCCATGTTTTGCATCATACATGTGTATATCTAAAACCTAACATCTGCTTGAGGATTTAGCCTTAAGGTGCCGATAATAGGGTCCACTATTCTAGACAGATTTTATATACGAGTATATAGGCCTACAGTTCACAGCTCCTGGCCTTTTAGATGATTTGCAATATGGGGCCACTGCTAGTATTTGAGAAAGTTTCCTAGTGTCATCGTGTCTTTTATAGTAATCAACAAACTTGAGGTAGGGTAGGAAGGGGTAAGATGCCCTTTGGGGTAAAAGGCCCTTTAGCCCTCATGTCTAAGGTAGTGGTTGTATACACCCATTTAACACCTGGAAGTAAAGATTACCTCAAGGAGACCTCTTTTGTAGGTTTTCATTATGATTGGAAAGGAAATAGTCGACTTATCAGACATTCAATATTTTATAACTGTTAAGATCATCATATTCAATTTAAGATAATTAGAAATAAAAGGGTCCTGAAATGTGCATGGTTTGTTGAATAGCAAGTTAAAGGGGTTAAAAATATTAGCTTGGGTGCTATAAGGTAAAGGAGTTAAGAGTAGGCTTTAAAGATACATTTTATTCACCTTCCCTTTTATTCCAACAGATACATGGGCTTTTTATGTAAACATTATCTTAGCATCGGATTCATGGGCCTTTTGGCCCATCCGTGTGGGCCTTTTAGGGTAGGAGGGGGTAAAATGCCCTTTGGGGTAAAAGGCCCTTTAGCCCTCATAACCAAGGTACTAGTTGTATGCAGCCATTTAGCACTTGGAAGTAAGGATAAATTCAAAGAGATCTCTTTTGTTTTCATTATGATTGGACGAGAAAAAGTTAACTTATCAGACATTCAAAATTTTATAGCTGTTAAGATCATCATGCTCAATTTGAGATAATTGGAAATAAAAGGGTCATGAAATATGCATGGATTTTTGGGTAGCAAGTTAAATGGGTTAAAAGTATTACGTGAGGTATTATTAGATAAAGTGGTGAAGGGTAGGTCATAAAGATACATTTTCTTTACCTTACACTTTGTTCAAATACCTACATGGGCTTTTGAGATGAACCTTATCTTATCATCAGATCCATGGGCCTTTTGCCCCATCACTTTGGGCCTTTTACCCCAGCCTTTCAACCTATGGGGCAAAATGCCCCAGTTTTTGTCAAGCATTCTATTTTAATAATTCCATAAGGCTAGGCTGACAACCTATTTCACAAGTATGATACATTGTTCCATCTCTTGATTGGTGTGAAAAATATGCATTGATTAGGGATTATTCTCTTAGAACTACCTCAGTAATGTGCTATTAGGGTATTTTAGCTTATCCTACCCTATCACCCCCTGGACTTCGATATGAATTATAGAAAATGTTACTTTAGGTGATTTAGAATGTCCAAGTCTCAGCAGTAGTTCATGAATATTAACTTTAACTTCTTTTTTTTTTAATGACAAGAATATAAATGGAGCTTTTATTCCAATTATGATCCTCTTTATTGTGCATGTGGGCCTTTTATCCCAAAGGTTGTGGGCCTTTTATCCTACCTGTGAGCCTTTTACCCCAGCATCCACTTTTTTTTCATACATAATTTACTGTAACAATCTATGGGGTAGAGCTGACAAGCTCTTGCGAATGAAGAAAATATCATTCCATCCTTTGATTAATGAAAAAATTATTCTGGAAGCAGCCATGAATTTCTTATAAATGACACATTTGTAAATTAAGGGCGTCTTACCCCACCCTACCCTACTCCAGCCTTTCAACGTCCGGGGTAAAATGCCCCTTTTTTGTCAAACGTTGAAATGGAATATTCCATGAGGCTAGGCTGACAACCTATTCCATAACTATAATACCTTGTTCCATCCCTTGATTATTGTGGAAAATATGCATCATTTGGGAATTATTTTCTTAGAACTAGCACATTTACATTTTATTAGGGTATTTCACCTTATCCTACCCTGTCATTCCTTGAACTTCAATATCAAATATCTAAAGCGTTACTTTAGGTTATTTACGATGTCCAAATCTTAGTTGTAGCTTATGAAGATTATCTTTTAATAGTATCTTTTCTTATGATAAGAATTTGAATTGAGCATTTATTCCAATTATGATGCTCTTTTATGTGCATGTGGGCCATTTACCCCAAAGGCTGTGGGCCTTTTACCCCAGCCCCTAGATGATGGGGTAAAAGGCCCACTTTTTTCACACATGCTTTATTGTAACATTCTATAAGGCAGGGCTGACAAGCTTTTGCACATGAAGAACATATTATTCCATCCTTTGATTAATGTATAAGATATTTTGTAAGTAGCAATAAATTCCTTAGAAATGACACAGTTGTAAATTAAGGGCATCGTACCCAACCCACCCTATTTTGTTTCAAACACTGACCGTGTGTTTCTCATCTCGGGCATGTTACAATGTAAGAAGACATGATTGACATCTTGCACAGCATTACAGAATGTGCACTTAGAAGTTAGAATTGACAGGTTTCTTTCCTCTATATCTTCTTGACAGGCTGTCAAGTGTACAGTTATTGTCAGTCTGGAGTTTAGCAATAATGGTTCTAATTTTAGGTGATTCTGTATGCGTTAGGTATTCACGCTCTTTATAAATGTCATTGAGATCATCTTTAGACATCTTGATAATTCTACACTTGCCAGTATTCTCTGGGTTATCAATGTACTGGTTGTATTTCTGAATATGTGCATTATTTAACTTTCTCTTTATATTGTTTTTGAGTGAGGACTTTGACCAAACATAAGGATCGAGCCAGACATTCTTACAACCGATTTTAAACAAGAGGTATTGGATATCTTTAAGCCATTGGTGGTTTTCACTCTTCATGGTAGAGAAGGCCTCATTTAGAATAGGGTTTTTCGATCCATTTTCAAGCCTCAGCCAATATAGAATGTTCAGTATGATTATTTTGGATTCAATGGGAAATCTCCCTAACTCAACTAATACGAGAGTAATACTTGCATATTTTAATATACCCAGAGCAAACTTGCAACTTGTAGAGTAAAACACTTCTACTGGACAGGCCTTTCTTTGTTAATATGTCTTTGCTTTGTATTTGTGGGCAGAATTAAACAGCACCTCAAAGCAGTACATGCTGGTTATGACTTCCATGCAGATGAGATCCTTAAAGCCACTGATCCCTACAGAAGAAAGGAAAAAGGTGACTGGATTCTCAATAGAGCAGATTGGGACAGGAGGAAGGAGGCAGTAATGAGAGAATAGGTTCAACAAAAGGCAAGTAAGTGCCACTCTGCAATAGAGGTACTGCTACAAAACAGGGATTGTACCCTGGCTGAGGTGGTGACAGATGAATTCTGGGGCACGGGCCTTAACAAAGCTGACACGGAGTGGGTGCATCCCGAGGAGTGGCCGGGAAAGAATGTCATGGGACATATTTGGATGAACATTAGAAAAACTCTGACCAAGGATCCTGTAACCAGCAGTGACATAAAAACTGCTACAACAGCCACGTGCCAGCAGCAGGCACGGTGCCCCAACACATTGCCAGTGATGCAGGTGCTAAAGAGAACACAACTGAAGGTGCAGGCGCTAATGGTAATAAAGTAAGCACAATAGGTGGCACAGGCACTACAGGTGCCAAAGAGAACACATGTAACCAGGGTTACATGCACTACAGGTGCTAAAGAAAACACAACAGAATGTGTAGACACTGCAAGTGCTAAGGAGACCATTACAGGATGTGCAAATGCTACAGGGGCTAGAGAAAATGCAACAGGGGGCGCAGGCGCTACTGGTTCTAAGGAGAATACAACAGCAGCAGGGTACAGGCGCTAATGGTGCTAAAGAGAATAGTGCAGTAAATGCAAGTGCCCCAAAAGAAGACCAGACCACTAAAGCAACACCAGTCCATAGAAATACAAACCAAACTGACTACCGTCTAATAGGAAACAGTAACGTGCGGGGTATGGCAGGTATACTCTGCAGTAAGGGGCTAGCGGCAACTGGTATTGTTAAGCCTGGAGCTAAAATGGATGATGTGTCAAATGCCACCCTTAAGTCAAACTACACATCAAAGTATGTTGTTGTCCATGCCATGGACATTGATGTTCAGGAAAATGTGCCATTAACAGCACTCTTTGACAGGGCTGATCGACTACTACGGATTGTGAAATCTGCTTTCCCTACATCACATTTTATCATCTCCGGTCTCCCAGAGAGCTACAACACCAGGGTGAATACAGCACATCAGCACATTGAGGCATATATTAAACACAAACTAGCCAAGGATTTCAAGGCGTGCCTCATGGAAAATAGTGGACTAAACCTTCAGGATCATATTCACTTTACCTGGCGGGCCAAAGAAGCCTACTGTGACAGCTAGGCTCTCCCGTCTCTCCTTCCCTACTAAATAGGATATAGGGCATACTGACCATATAGGGTTCATGCACAACAAAAGTGGCTTTAAGAGTCTTTCACTATTTTACTGGAATATTCATGGTCTGGGTGACAAACCGACTTACCCCCATATCCAAAGGATCTTAACCAGTCATGACATTATAATTCTGAGTGAGATATGGAGAAATACTGATTTCAACCCAGATATACCAGGTTATAAATACTATCAGGTTACTAGGAAACAGAGACATCCTAATGCTAAACGATGTTCTGGTGGAATAGGTGTTTTTATATCAAAGCAGACTGAGGGTGGTATCAAACTAAATATTATCTCTGATTTCTTAATATGGATTCACTTTGACTCAAAATACTTTGGCCTTCCTCATGGTGTGGGGGTAGGTGCTGTCTATATTCCACCAGAGGGGTCAACCTATATAGCTGAGAATAATAACTATTTTAATATTCTATGTGAACAGATAGGGACATTTGAACACAAAAACTGTGAATTATTACTATGTGGTGACTTTAATGCTCGAACATCAACTGCAAATGATCTCAACCATATTGAGGGGCTATTGCCCATTGAATGAATCTCAAGAGACAAAGTTCTTAATAGTAGTGGTAAGGAACTTACACAGGTATGCAAAGACAGTGACATGGTAATCATGAATGGTAGATTTGGAGATATAAGAAACACAAGCGGATCTACTTGTTTCACACCAAATGGCCAAAGTGTATTAGACTATGTACTGTGTAAATTAAACTCTGTAGAGGTCTGTGAAAGGCTAGAAATACTAGAACTGTTTCCTGAATCAGATCATACACCTATTTCTTTTACATTAAAAGGTGCTTTACAAACTTGTGTTACAACTAGTCAGATAAAAGGGAATACATATATGGCATATAAATGGGATCGCTCTAAGAGAGAAACATATAAAGATAATATTGAGAGTAATATGTGCAGAGAGCTTAAAAACCACATCGTAGAATTAGCATCAGATGCACAAGCTAACATTGATGAAATAGTTCAAATTTATTATAGGTTTCTAGATATAGCTATACCTAGAGATAAATGCAAGAGAATAACAAAATCAAGCTTCCCGCACAATAGATGGTGTAATGAAGACTGCAAAACACACAGAAAATAATCCAAGTTAGTAAATACTAATCTAACTTAGACAAAATCACCCATTAGGCAAAATACCCAACATGTTAGTAACATCTTACTAATGTGTTAGTAGTATTAACTAACCTATTAAGGCAAGCTGACTTGACTTAGCCATGTCTAAGGGGTAGTAGTTTTGTCTGAGTGGTAGCAGTTTTGTCTAAGGGGTAGTAGATTTTTTTTCACACCAGGTGGCAGTGTGGTTTGCATGAGGATTTTTATGGTAAGTGCATATCATGGAAAATCCTGTGAATGTCAGAATAATGGTGCTTTCAATGACTATCGACATAATAACGCCTCTACAATTCAACCTGGCATGTGATTTAACAGAATACACTTAATAAATATATATTTGTTATTGAAGGAGCAATGAAGAATAATGGAAACACCTTTTCTGTGGAAATTTAATTTACTCATATATCCACATCTTTGACATTATGATAAACCCAGAGCAACTAAGTTCACGGGTTGCAAAGAAAATGTTGTGAGGTATTGAACTTGCTTCTCAAATGGAGAGGCTCTGTTCTGGATGTCTTAACCTATGTGGAGTTTACACTTACCATTTCAAAATTAAGAGAATTGCTATGTTGCTTGAAAGTCTATGTAGTTAGTGGAAAAGTCTAAGGCAAGTTAGGAGAAATCATTTGCCTAAGGGTTAGGCATAAACTCCCAAGAAAACTTCGGTGGTTTGGGGACGTGCAAACTCCCAACTTGGGTTAGCAAGTCCAACAAATGTTAGGCGAAAGGCCTAAGATATTCAGAATATTTTTTTGTGTGCAGCTAGAAAAATGGTACATGAGTATAGTAAAGTGCATGACATTGAATCTCCAGTCCACAGGGAAAGATACTTTGAACTCAAGAAAAAATACAAGAGAATAATTCAAAAATCTAAAAGAACAGCTAAAGGGAATGAGGCTAAAGAGCTTGAAGACATGATTGAAAAAGAAAACAGTGAAAGATTTTGGAAATCCTGGCAAAAATTAAAGAGTAAATCAAAACAGTGTGACATCCCAATTGATACCTTTGTTGCATATTTTAAGAAACAGCAAACTCCTCCATACACTGAATATTTTGACTATGATGAAATGAATACTGTTGAAGAATATGTCAACCAGTTTGAATTTGGATATGGGCCAAATTGTATTAATAAATCAATTGAATCTCTCCTTCACTCCCCAATTACTATGAATGAACTTGAATTTTCCCTCAAAGCCTTAAAAACTAAAAAAAAGCAACCGGAACTGATGGCATACCATCTGAGTCTCTTAAAGAAGGAGGGAAAACTTTCAGAGAGGTGTTATATGTTGTATACAGCTGTGTGTGGGAGACAGGGACATTCCCCACGAAATGGGTAGAAGGCATTATTAGTCTTCTACACAAGAAAGGTGACACAGGCAATCCTGATAATTATAGGAAAATTACTATTATGAACAGCACCTGTAAATTGTTTGAAATCGTCATCAATAATAGACTTAAGTTCAATAATGCTATGCTAAACCAGAATGATCCACTGCAAAATGGATTTGTTGAAGACACGGACATCTGATCATGTATTTATACTCTACACAGCTGTCAAACAGTGCAAGCTGAGTGTAAGCCCTTATATTGTTGCTTTATCGATTTTACTAAAGCTTTCGACTATATAAACAGAAGAGCTCTTTTCTACAAGCTGATGTGTAACAATGTCAAAGGGAAGTCATTACAAATCCTTATGAATCTGTATGAAAAATCCCATTCTAAAGTGTGAGTAAACTCTATCTTAAGTGAGGACATAGATAGTACATATGGTGTACTACAAGGAGGAGTTCTGAGGCCAAAGTTGTTTAACACCTTCTTAGCAGATATTAATGAATACCTGGTTGCTGAGAGTGGAGTAAACATAAATGGTTCAGCTGTTGCATATCTTTTGTATGCAGATGACTTGGTATTACTTGCTACCTCATCAGAGGAACTTCAAAAACAAATTGACAGGTTATTTCAGTATTGCAAAACATGACATTTAATAGTCAACATGGTCAAGTCAAATATAATGATATTCAATGAAAAATATGGTGATAGAATATTAGAGAGAGTAGACTCATATAGATACTTAGGCTTTACACTAAACTCCAAACATAAAGATATATTTTTTGAAACTTATGACCAACTTCGTGATAAAGGCCGGAAAGCCAATCATACTCATGTTGATATCAGAATATTGGGAAACCAAATCCTAGACTATCCCTTAAGCTCTTTGACACCCAAATACGACCATGCCTTGAATATGGATGCGAGTTATGGGGCCTGAATAAAGGTAGGAAACTAGCTAATTTTGAACTGATCCATCTTAAATACCTGAAGTCTATGCTTGGTGTAAGGAAGCAGACAACTTCAGCTGCAGTATATGCGGATACGGGTATAGTGCCTCTGAAGGCTCAATGGGAAGTAAGAGCACTAAAATATTGGGAAAGGATTGTTAACTCTGAGGAATCCCATATTCTCCATAGATGTTGCATGAAACTGGACCATCTTAACCAGCAAGGACAGGATAACTGGTGTACAAATGTTAAAGGTGTGCTATATTCGCTTGGTAGAAAATATAGTCAGCTTTGGGAAAACCAGTTGACATCTAATAACTCTAATATCTTAGCCAGTGCAACTAAACCAATTTTTAGTAAATTTTATATTCTGAAAAAATTATGATTGAGATTGCACATGCTGGGGAGGGTAAAAAGTTATAACATTCAGAAAATTCAAGAGGGAGTTCAGGCTCGAACACTATCTACTTAAAAGTAACAATCAAAATCACAGGACTGCATTAGCACAATACAGACTTAGTTCCTATAATCTTGGTATTGAGATAGGGAGGCATTATAGGCCCCCCAAACCTGAATGTGATAGAGTATGTCTATACTGCTCAACTAGTGTTATTGATGATGAGGTGTATTTTCTGATAACATGTGAACTACATAAGGCAGCTCGAACAACTCTTGAAAATCATATCGATGGTAAAATCTGTAATTACCGGGATATTTCAAATATGGATAAGTTTGTTACGGTTATGAAAGAAAATGACCCTAGTATAATAAATGCACTTGCAATATGTACCAACGTTTTTTACACACAAATATTTATGCTTTTTTCACGTTAAGAAAATGTCAAAATAATGTATAAAAAACAGTTATTTTAAAGTTAAATCAGTGAGTGAGTGAGTGAGTAATAGATGTTTAACGCCATTTCGACAGCTAAGGTCATATTCATGGCGAGAACGATATTACACAATTTCACAGAGGAATGTGTCAGTGCCCGCACATATGTGCACCACACACATCCAAGGGGATAGGAAAGAGGAGAAAAAGACCCTTTCAAGTGGGCTAGGGAAGCCCGAAAGTTAAATCATGTTTGTTTTATTATTCACAAAGTTTTGCTAAAAACGTTTTCTGCACCTTTTCTGAATGTATTTTTAACGTTAAAAAAACGTGTGTTTTTTTTTTTGTTTGCAGGGCAGGGAGTGATCATTTTTTAACAACAGGGGGAGGGGGTGGTGGGTTTGAGGGGGCTCAGATTTTTTTTCGGTTCGGTGGGGACAGATTTGTGTGCTTCAGTACCTGGTCCCTGCACTCAATGTCTATTATAACACCATGCCCGTTACAGGATTTTCAAAACACCCCCATATCACTGACTTTTGGGGTGAAAAACATCCCCTTTTTCTTGAAAAACACAGACTTTTGGACCTCTGAAAAGACCCCTTTTTCCAGAAAACACTGACTTGTTTCCAAAAGTACCCCTTATTCGTCCAGAATGTAACCACGTATCGTAGTAAGTCACCAATGTAACGTGTCACATGCACACGGACCACGCCATTTTGTGCGGGGGACAGATTTGTGTGCGTCAGCACTACGTCCACCATTAAAAGTTCAAATTCCTCATGTATGTTAAGACTCAAAGGACATTCAATAGCAGAATAGAAAGCAATGGCAGAGAAGATAATCATCCCGCAATTAAGAAGGGATTGGGGCATTCTTATGGCCGTGGTACCCATTTGAAACATGAACAGGGCTCCAGTGTAGCATTTTAGTATGGTACGTAAAGTGGAGTGCCGAGCACAGAGCACCATTTTGTCCCCGGCATCCAGTGGGCCGTCGTCAGCATGTTACCAAGGTTACTAGACTTTTCGTCTCAACGAATTTAGAAAAATGCTGACTTTTCCGGACCTAAAATGAACATATTCTCAAGAGAGAAATGAAGAATCTCACCCCCTTTCATGAAAATGTCGAATTTACCCATAAAAATAACCAACTTTTTCTGATTTTCACAGATTTTTCTGGATAATACACCCCATTTTTCTCAAATCCATGGAAATGCGGATTTTGAGAAAATACCCCCCTTTCCCCTTGCTTTTGGTAACACGCATGGTGTATATTTTGGGGTAGAGTGCAGGGACCATTTAGCACTTGGAAGTAAGGATAACTTCAAGGAGATCTCTTTTGTAGGTTTTCATTATGATTGGACGAGAAAAAGTTAACTTATCAGACATTCAAAATGTTATAACTGTTAAGATCATCATGCTCAATTTGAGATAATTAGAAATAAAAGGGTCATGAAATATGCACAGATTTTTGGGTAGCAAGTTAAATGGGTTAAAAGTATTAGGTGAGGTATTATTAGATAAAGGGGTGAAGGGTAGGTCATAAAGATACATTTTTTTTACCTTACACTTTGTTCAAATACCTACATGGGCTTTTGAGATGAACCTTATCTTATCATCAGATCCATGGGCCTTTTGCCCCATTGCTTTGGGCCTTTTACCCCAGCCTTTCAACCTATGGGGCAAAATGCCCCACTTTTTGTCAAGCATTCCATTCGAATATTCCATAAGGCTAGGCTGACAACCTATTTCACAAGTATGATACATTGTTCCATCTCTTGATTGGTGTGAAAAATATGCATTAATTAGGGATTATTCTCTTTGAACTAGCTCAGTTATGTGCTATTAGGGTATTTTAGCTTATCCTACCCTATCACCCCTTGGACTTCGATATGAATTATCGAAAATGCTACTTTAGGTGATTTAGAATGTCCAAATCTCAGCAGTAGGGTAAATTTGGGTATTATCGCGCATCTTCTTGTATCACGCACCTGCACTTAGAGAGGCCTAATTATAAGGGCTTTAAAGATTTTTCACAAATTCCTCTTGCATTGAGTTTCCACGTTTTATCTGCTCATGTTTCAATGCAGTTCCATTACCTGGAGTCTATATGTACTGTGCGAACATGATATGGACTAAAAGCTGTCAAACACATGATCCTACCACATAGTTTTATAAACAAAATCTCATAGAGGTCAGTAGTAAATCAGATTAAGCTTGTATCGCGCACATCTTGTTGTTATACCGCGCTCATGATAAAGGATAAAAAGTAAAAACTTAAAAAATAACTAAGATGAAATAAAATCTTTTATATTGCAGCCATTGACATGATGCCACATGTGTACAAAAATTGGGAGGCTATTCCTCACCTGGCATGTGTGAGAGCAGTCGCCCTGACCATTGTTTTTTCACACCTAAATCATGGCTAAAGGTGTAAATGCCTGTGCACGATATAGCCCCTATGGGAGGAAGAATTAAGTTTTGGTTGTATCGTGAATTGCACGATACAACCCTAAGGTGCACAATACAATCCAAAGAAAAAGCCCTAGATTCGTCCTTGCATAAGTCAGCAGGGGGCAGTTAGACATGAGTTTTATATATGGCACTAGGTGCGCGAGGTCAGGTCCTTTCAGTAGATGACTTCACAGTCAGGCTGCGTCCACTCTAACTGATGCAGGGTGGCATATTTGGGTTGTATCGTGAGTAGGTGTGCGATACTACCCAATTTTACCCTAGTTCATAAATTTTTTTTTTTTTGGACTAGCTCATTGCGTTAATGAACTGTCAGGTTCATTTATGTAACGCTATAGAGCCGACCAATTTTATTTATATTTCAAACAGATACCAAACAGTTGAAGTAAATATAGACTCCACATAATCAGACATATGTCATTATGTACAATAACAGTAAGGAAGCAGGCAAGTGTGTCAAATCAATCACATAGTATTTGTTGAGATATATATCAATATGACACAAGAAACACAAAATACAATCAAATGATCATCAATGATATAATATTATATAATGATGAAAATATGCTGATCACATAAATAATATTTGGAGCGGCGCGGTGACTACACCGTCTCCATCAACCTTTGTTCCTTAGTTATATCCAACCTTTAACCTTGATCTGAGGTTTTTTAACTTTTTAACCTCATTCTTAAATTTAACTTTTGTGGTAGCCCTCTGAACCTCCTCAGATAGTAGGTCCCAGAGGACTACACCCCTGTACCATGGCGATCTTTTATAATGGCGAGATATACTTCTTGGCAATTTAAAACGTATCTTATTTTGCGATCTTGTATTATATGCATGACTATGATTTATCTGATCCTTGGATTTCTTATACATCAAACTTAAAAGTAACATATCAAATCTTTGTTCTAATTTTTCCACTTTACAGATGACATGTAACTCATCAACACTATATTTAACAATATTGCATCTAAGGCAAATTCTCAAAGCTCTATTCTGTAAACGTTGTAATGCCTTTAAACCTTCCTCATTACAACTAGTACTTATAAAAGAGCAATATTCAATAATCGGCCGGATGGTACAACAATATATTTTTATGCTTTCTTCTTGTGTGAGATATTTCCTTAATTTAGCAAATCTAAATAATTTATTACAAATGTTTCTTTTAATAAGCTTAATTTGTTTGTCAAAACTTAACTTACTGTCTACTGTAACTCCCAGGTAGGGGAAAAAACTTACAGTTTCTACTCTGGTACCATTTATTACAATATCTGTATCTGGACAATTTTTCAATTTGTGAGCACTACAAAACCACATAAATTTTGTTTTCTTTGGATTAACAGTCAACCTGTTGTGAAATACCCATGTCTTAAAGCGTTCAAGATCATCATTTAACACTCTCATTACATCTTGGGGTGTTTTCGCTGCATGATATAAAACAATGTCATCTGCATACATTATAATTTTGCACTCGTTCAACTTTTTAATCACGTCATCTATGTATAAAACAAACAACAGGGGGCCTAAAACAGACCCTTGTGGGACACCATATTTGATTTCAGATTCTTGAGAGAGATTATTGCCATAACTAGTTCTTTGTTTGCGGTTTTTTAGATAACTATTAAACCAGAGAAAGTTATTTTTGCTGAAACCTAATTTGCTAATTTTTTCCAGAAGTCTAACATGGATTACACTGTCAAACGCTTTAGTAAAGTCAATAAATAGGGCCCCTGTTATTAAACCATCATTTCGATACTCATATAGATCATTAACAAAGTCAAAGGTGGCATCACCTGTACCACTACCTTTCTTGTAACCATATTGCTCATCTGAAAAATTATCGTGATCTTTCATGGCACAACTTAAATAATAATACATTATTTTTTCAATAATTTTTGAGGGCATTGGCAATAGCGAAATAGGCCTCCAATTCTTAACTTGTGATAAATCTCCGTCTTTGGGTAATGGCTTGACCAATGCAGAAGCCCATTTGACAGGAAAACCACCACTATCAAAACTTCTCTGAACAAGAAAAGTAAATTGATCTAGCAGGCATATTATTGCACATTGTAGTATATCACCTCTGATCCCCTCTATTCCGGATGATTTATTTTTATCAATCTCTTTTACTGTATAATAGATATCCCAGGAATTAATCTTTATATTCGATTCAGAGAAAATTCCACCCTGAATGATTTCCTCTATACTCACATTATTATTCATGTCACACTGTACTTTACCAACAGAAGCCACATGTAAGTCTTTTCCAATATTGCAAAAGTATTGATTAATATATTCACAAGCAGTTTCGGATGGGACCTTAACACCATCTACATGGTGCTTCATATCTGGATAAATCTCAGACCCATTACCCTTAAACATGCTATTAATATATTTCCAAAAACTCTTAGGATTTCCTCTACATTCATGTAATTCTTGCATAATACCACCAATTTGATTAGCTTTTATTTTTTTCCTAATTTTTCTCCTGCAATCTTTAATAGCTTGCTTCTCTTCATCACTTTTATTCACCTTATACAACCTTAACCACCCTTCCCTCTCAAAAACAAGATCCATTACTTCATCATCTATCCAACTTTTTCTAGTTTTTTTAACTAATCTCTCAACAAAGGGATGATATTTATCCAGATACTGATTAATAGGTGTTAGGAACATGTCCCACAGCACATCAGTACTCAAATTTTTATCATAATACAATGTCCAATCACAAGATTGCAGGAAATCTTTGAAATTACTTTCTTTAAAATTCCTATAATCACGGCCCGAATAAGTTGTTTTAGTATACTTGTAATTCTCACGGCCCTTACAGCCAAATACAGGAATGTGATCAGAAATGAATGCTTCTACCGTACCTGCATCAGTAATGTTAACACAATTTGATAATACATTGTCAATACAAGTACCACTAAAGGGACGAGTAACCTCATGTACCAGAATTTTCCATCCTAAATCTTTACATAATGACCTAAAACTCTCACAGCTTGCATCAGTATCATCAAACATATTTAGATTAATATCACCTAATACCCAAGTCTCATGTCTCCCTTGATTATCATTATATTCAAATCCAGCTACCTTCTTTAGAAAAGTAAGAAAATTTGGTACATTGGTATTTGGTATTCTATAAATAGATACTATGAGCTGTTCTTTCTCACCCGGTAGACATAGCATAATAGCAATACTTTCAAAATCAATCGATTGAATAGTCAAATCATTTACAATGCTAATATATTGACATAGACCAGATCTACAACTAAGGCCTACTCCACCACAATTCTTACCAATTCGATCATTTCTATACAAAATACGATCAGGTATATTTATAATTCCCTCTGGTGAAGCAGGCTTAAGCCAGGTTTCACATAAACAAATTATATCACTACGTTTCAATAACTTGTATATCTCTTCATGTTTGTCTTCAAAACTACGACAATTAATTAAAGAAATCACCAGCCCCTTACTGTTGTTAAATTCCTCAATACAAAGTACCATTTCAAATAATAATGGGATAATAATGATGCCATCTCATTAGGTAATATACAAGGTGAGATACATTAACAACAACAGAAAAGAAAGCAATGTCCAATACCAGTATCATCATACAGTATTTACAAAGTCTTCTACCACAAATTATCCTCGTAGTAGAGGTGACTGTTATAAGCAGTCTACTGTGTGTTCAACTATTGCTTACAACAGGTTAAACCCCCAGCCCCCCTTACACTTGACTATACGGTGGTAAACTTATCAGGGGTATCACTGGGGTTAGTGGACTTAGTACACAACAAAAAGGGGCAGTGTCCTAATCCAAAAGAATTTTGGATATAATATTAACATTAGCTTCTTTTTTAATGACAAGAATATAAATGGAGCTTTTATTCCAATTATGATCCTCTTTATTGTGCATCTGGGCCTTGTATCCCAAAGGTTGTGGGCCTTTTACCCCAGCTGTAGGCCTTTTACCCCAGCATCCACTTTTTTTTCATATATGTGACCCATCCTAACAAAATGGTACGGAAGTCGCAAATAGAAAATGTTTAGATATTGCCATATTCATTTACAGCTCATCAAGAGCTTTCATTTGGTATATAACACTTGCATATTTGAACCAGGTTGCCCTCTGTGGGTCGTCTGGCAGTAAATGTAGTCGTATCAATCAATAAAAGATTAAACTGAGATAATTAACATATTAAACATATAATAATTCATAAATCCTATATAATTCCTATGTAATTCTATATAACCACAAAAGTTATAGCCATGTCTATTGGGCATTTGGGGCTTAAAGTAAGTTTAGTAAGCATGGTTTCTAAAAGACATGTACCCATATGTTACAAAAATGCTAAAATATCAATTTTGAGACTTTTGATATTTTTGACACTATGCAACTTGAAAAGGCTATAGCTAGGCTTATACTTGTGCGACTTCAGTACCAATTTGTAAGGATGGGTCACATATGATTTACTGTAACAATCTATGGGGCAGAGCTGACAAGCTTTTGCGAATGAAGAAAATATCATTCCATCCTTTGATTAATGAAAAAAGTATTCTTGAAGCAGCCATGAATTTCTTATAAATGACACATTTGTAAATTAAGGGCATCTTACCCCACCCTACCCTATAAAAATGTTGGAAAACATTCTACAAACGTTTGTTGAATGTTTGACATGAAAATTTCCTACGTTATAAAACGTTTGAAATGAATGTTTGCATTCTAAGTTACGTATTGTGAACATGACCAAACGTTTGTTGAATATTTTTTAATGTTACAAAACATTATTAATAAATGTTTGTTTTAATAGAGCATATATAGATCTAATAGAAATTTGCGAACGTTTGCTGAATATTTCCTTGATGTTGGAAAATGTTAAAAGCTAACCCAGCAAATCTGTGTCAACTTTTGTCATGCTGCGCCCGCCTCACCCCATGCGCTCTTAGGACTTGACGCATGGGTGATCACGGACCATGACAAGATGTGACGCATGCGTGAACATCCCAACCCAATTTGTGAAGTTGAGTCAACATGCGTGAACCTTCACCAACAATGACACATGATGACATCATTTGTCATCACACATTATCACACACACTGACACATGGGTCATGACACAGTATCACATATATTGACGCACAGACTAATTTGTGGGTGGGGGATAGGCAGGGGGGGGGTTGCAGGTGGTTGTGGATTTCTGATATTTCATAACTTTATTAACATCAATTCAGCTGTTCATGCTGGTTCCTATTGAAGATATCTCTCCTCTGCATGTCATGTGTTGCCCACTTTGCTTGAAAATGGATAGATATTCTGTCAGCTGTGTGAGTTGAATTATCCTTGTATCAGTCTTGAGAATGCCTGTTGAAATGATAAGAAATGGTCATAAACAAACAGCAGCAATCTAATTTTGACCACCCACTCACATCCAAGTTGATAAACAATGATCACTCCCATATGGCAGCCTGAATCCCCCAGAATTTCCCTGAGCCTTGCTCACATAGAAAGTTCTACATTAATTTGGGGTGTTGAGACAAATAGCTGAATTCAGCAACAAGATA
Source organism: Acholoe squamosa (assembly GCA_949317995.1). Classification (NCBI taxonomy): domain Eukaryota; kingdom Metazoa; phylum Annelida; class Polychaeta; order Phyllodocida; family Polynoidae; genus Acholoe; species Acholoe squamosa. The sequence continues at coordinate 28,756,843 of OX439049.1, read as the reverse complement.
GATGTTCAGGGATTGTAGATAATATCAATGTGTTACTGTATAAATGCTTATCACATAGGATTTCAAGTCAAATCAATCTAGAACTGTGTGACCACCTACCACAAGATCTGTTCTCCATGGCTGCCTCTGCCTGACTGTTTTGAAAGCAGGAGGAGAACAAAGGAATGGGAGGGAAATTTGAAATGGACCAATCAAAACACAGAATAGTACATAATGTCATTGTGCGTGAAGTTCTGTCATGGTGGGTGAGAGTTGGCGAATCTTGACGCATGCTCACATCTCCTCACACAGTCTGTCCTGCTAATGTTGGACAAAGTATCTGCCCCTATTATCACTCAATACAGAGTTTTTTAACCAGCCTATGAAGAGTTCCTGTATATTTGCTCTAATCAGCTGTGACCTAGCTGATCAGTAGACATTAAACCTTCATATCCCATCAAACCAGGACAAACAGATACTTAGATATCATGTAAAACATATGCAATTCCAATTCAGTGCTATGTCCCATAGACAAAACAAATGAGCTATTATGTCTAATGTATGCACTAAATCACATATACTTGGCTATCATTATGTTCCTGATTCATATGTATTTCATGCCATGTAAGAAAGGAACTTGCTCTGTGAAACATAAATTCTCATATTGACATTTACTCAATAGGCCCACTCTGCAAAGTACAAGCCATGAGAATCCATACAGTTTCCATAGTCTCTTATTGTTGAAGGCTTGGTGAAGAAATGTCATGCTAGGTGAGAGTTGACAAGTATTGACACATGTTGACATGTGTTCACCCTGGTCCCCTCACATCTTTATTGAAGTAAGTGAAGACATGTGAAGCTGCCTGAGAGTTGACAAGTATTGACGAATGCTCACCCAGTTCCCATCACATCCTTATGGAAATGAGTGAAGACATGTGAGGTTGGGTGAGAGTTGACAAGTATTGACACATGTTGACATTTGCTCACCCAGTTCCCCTCACATCTCTATGGAAATGAGTGAAGACATGTGAAACTGTGTGAGAGTTGACAAGTATTGACACATGTTGACACTTGCTCACCCAGTTCCCCTCACATCTTTATGGAAATGAGTGAAGACATGTGAAGCGGTGTGAGAGTTGACAGGTATTGACACATGTTGACGCATGCTCTCTCAGGTCTTACTGAAGTAAGTGAAGGTTTGTCAAGCTGAGTGAGAGTTGACATTGTATCACACAAAATGACATTATTCGTTATCACTCAATGTACTCACACATTCCTCACCCAGCATGACTCATGTTCACTAGGATTTGCTGGGAACGTTCACATTTTAGGGAGCGTTCATTATTTATGGCAGGGGGGGGGGGTGAGCAAATGAGGGGGGGGTCAAAATTTTTAGGGGTATTCAGAGGGGGGGGTCATTTTTTTTCAGCCTATTGTGAGAGGGGGGGGGTCATTTTTTTTCAACCTATTCCTGAGGGGCGGCGCAATTCCTTTTTTTTGGGGTATTCGCCAACACAATGTAAAATTTCACAACACAACACGATTTTTTTTCGCGACACGTCGCGAAGTTCACAATTCTCCACCAAGTAATAGTACTTGTTAATGATTGCAGCCACAATTTTGCCCAACATTTTCTCATTACCTATCATTCATATCCATTTAATCATGTTGGTGCAAACTATAAAAACAGATTAATTGGTCGTAATAACAAAGGGCGACGGTGCGTCTCTGTCCGGAGACCCAAGGCCCTCGGTCCGAGGGCTGGGCCAGTAGTACAGGAGAGAAAGAATCGTGCCAATGAAAGGAACTGAGTTCCCCGACCGTCCTTGGTCTCGAATTGCTGCTGACTTCTGTTATCATGTTGGAACAAACTACCTAGTAGTTGTTGACTACTATTTAAGGGATATTGAGACAAGCAAAGTCACTAAAGGAGTTGACGCCACAGAGACTGTCGCCAAACTTAAGAAAATATTTGTTCATCAGGGCATCCCCGTTATACTTGTCACAGACAATGGACCTCAGTTCAGTGCAAGAGACTTTGCAAACTTTGTAGATGAGTGGAAATTTGTGCATGTAACATCTTCGCTGAGATATCCACAGTCAAATGGTGAGGCCGAGCAAGCCGTACAGACAGTCAGAGGTATTCTCAACAAGGCTACTGATGTGGACTTTATAGCATTATTAATATACCGAAACACACCACTCCATAATGGCTTCTCACCAGCGCAACTAAATATGGGCAGGAAATTAAAGACCAGAGTCCCCTGCTATCCATCTGAACTCTTACCAAGCACACCAGACCCGGTTGTTGTACGAAAAAAGGAGAGGATGTACAGAGCCAGTATGAAACTGAACTATGACCAACGACACCGTGTGAAAGAAGCCGGAGAGTTATCAGCAGGTGACAAAGTGTGGCTCCCTGATCTCAAGACTCATGGCACAATTGTAGGCAAAGCCAATGGACCGAGATCATATGTCATCTCAACCCCAACAGGCCTCCTGAGGCAAAACCGCTGTATGACTAGAAATGTTGGACTACCACCTGCTACACTACCAATACCAAGTCCACCTAATACAGGACCTATTCCAGCAGTTCATCCTCCTACACCAAGACGTGACATACCATCACATGCAGTCACCCCTAGGGTTGACTCACCTGACAAACCAACACTGAGGATTGATCAGCCGGGTGCCCCTTCATATGTGAATGAACCTGATGACCCGCCAGGGGCTGATATTACTGAGCCTCGTAGGTCTGGGAGAGCCAGATCTGCACCTAAGCGTCTGATTGAAAACATGTGAAAGACTCAATGAGATATCAGTTTAGTTTAACTTGAGAGATAATTTCATAGCAAGATACTAGCTATAATCATGTTCTTATTTGGTTGATAAGTATTATTCATTCATGAACATTTCAAGACAAAGAGATTGATAAGTGAGCTACTCATTTTTATCGATAGGTATTATTCATCTATGAACATTTCAAGACAAAGAGACTAATAAGTGAACTTCTCATTTTCCAAAAAAAAGGGAGATGTGGTATGACCGGTATGCCTATATGGTGCTGCCACCAGTGACTGTGTGGGGAACTAAAAAGTAAAGTGAGTGGGTTGAGTGGGACACAACTTTGGGGGTTTAGGAAGCGGAGATCAGCATGTCAACATGTGGCTGAAACTGAATTTGTAACACTACAAGTCTACTCTACATTAAAGAACTTCAAGAACTAATCTTCTAAATGTTTGCTCAATAGAGTATCCAACAATTGCCGAAGGCGATCAGCCCAGCCTGAGGACCGAGGGCCTTGGGTTTCCAGAACAGAGACAAACCGGAGCCCTTTGTTTACGTTCTGACACGAGAAAAAGCTTTGATTTTCCTTAAAATAATTCACAAATAAGACAGAAAAGCCACAAACAGGAAGTGAGACCGGAAGTGCTTTTATGGGTCCCCTGACCCAACATGCGCTCTCAACCAATCAGATTGCAGGAAAGGCGACCCAACTGCACTCGAGTGTTAGAACAACTTGCTTACATCACTAGACCTGGTGCTCCTTTAGACGTTGCTTAAAGGTGCTCATGATTATATTTTTAAAATTCAATAGTACCTCCCATATATAACGTGTGATTTGTGGATAAGGCACAATGTAGGAGCAAATTCAAAAGATCAAATGAGAATATGAAGTTGGCTCCAGAAATTCCAAAAACATTCTTGGGAGATACTCTCATACTCCATTATTATTGCTCCCATGCTGTACTACTTAACTAATGTGGTACAGTAATAAAAATGTATTCTCTTGCATGAAGTTTGTATTTAGGAATGTTTTAGTCCTGACTACCATAATGTCTTGCATATAAGGCGTGTCTTAGGCCTATGTGCGAATCAGAGCCCAGGTGCGCCTTATAGGATCAGCCTGAGTTAAGGGCGCATCTTATACGTGGGGTTTATTCAAATATCATTTGATACATAAAATGATTTACCCTGAAAAACATTTAAATAGCCCCCCACCTCCATCAAACCTATGGGTAAAGCTAATGAATGCTGTAAAGGTGTTGGGCAGTATCAGCTCCCCTCCAACCCTACCAGTACTCTATGGTGGCCATAGCTTTTCACACCTTCCCATGTGACACTCACACCATCCAATGCCACCCTCACTCCATCCCATGCCGCCCTCACACCCTCCAATGTCGCGGTAACACCTTAGCAAGGCTTTCCCCACAACTTAGGCCTATTCAATGTACATGTAGGTTGGCTTTTACCAAGGGAGGCTATGTCTTACAGCATATGTCAAAAGGTTGGGGTGCACCTTATACAAGGGTTTTTTGAAATATTAATCCAGAAGCAGTAGGTGTGCCTTATATGCAAAACACACATCCCTGAGTTAGGGGTGCACCTTATACATGAGCTCCGCCTTATATATGCGGGAGATTACGGTAAACTTCATTTTCAATAATCTTGGTGGCCAAAAGAGATCGCAAAGCACATTTTTCTGTAATTCCAATTACCATTTTCTTATTCCATGTACCAGGTAATTAGTTCAGGGTGTCAGGAGCAGTGAAACATTATCAAATCACCTTATCATCTTATATCTGGCACAAGGGTCTTCTGTCAAGAAAGAGAGAATGGTAAACATTCTCCAATCTGTTGTGGACCATCAGAGTAGATGACAGCAGTGGCTTCCTAGAAGTATACATAGAAAAGCATGTCTCTTGAGCTGAGAGGTGCCAGCAAAGTTCTCGGTGGTAAAAAAGTCACCTACTATAATCACAGCAACTACTGATCAGAACCTCCAGTTTCTAACCCTTAGTTTCACTTTTGAAATAAATGCTTTTGCGATTGATATCCATCACACCTACTAAATTAATGTTAAAAAATGAGATCAGAATGAAATTAAAACACTAGAAAAATCTCAAAAAGTTTGTCTTTGTATGCGCAAATTTTGAAAAGACAGCTGCAAGTGCTTCAATCACTACAGTTAGTCAGGAATAGGTTGCATGATATAGCTGGCTAAGACATCCTGTATTTCCCTGTGTATTACTAAAAGCCTGTACGGGCTTGTAAACACACTTAAGTGGCATATTTACCAGGATTATAAACAGGGCAGGCTTATACACAGGGCAGGCTTATATTTCTCTACATGAAATAATGAGGGAGTGGCAAACAGTTTGCTCAAGACTTATCTATGGTTTGTACATCATTCTTTAGACATTTTCTATAAACCTTTATCTTTCTTTGCATGAAATATAAGGGTAGCGGAAATTGATATAGCTGAAAAAACATATAAATACCATATGTTGAAGTATGGTAATGGTCCAAAATGCTTTTTCATTGAGCACAGAGGCCATACACAGGGAAATATAGTACCCACTTAAACTGCATCAGTAGTGGCCCATGCTAGTGTCCCCTATGGAGGAGCCTTAAAAATAGGTACTTTTTATACAGATGTCAATCAATCAATGGCAGGGTATTCACATTTCAATTTTTCAAAAGATCGGAACCATTTTGAAAAAGGCTTTGCATTTATACAAAATGAAAGCTGGCTAACGGCTGATAGCTTTTACGACATTCTACAACGGCCACCCCATTTTTAACATAATAATTGGAATGGTTTAAATTCAGGTAGAATACACTTTAGCTGGCGCACATCTTGCTGCACATTAGGATTAGCATAGGGTTAGCATTAGGGTAGCTAAAGGGTTCACTTAATTCAGCACCGGCTAAAGTGCATTAGTCACTCAATTTCTCCTAATATGACAGGAATGAAGAGACCTGATGTACACAGACTTTGTTGAACATGGTTAAATGTATAAGGTAATGTGATGGGAATCATTTTCTTTCAATCAGTTCTAAGGGGGGGGGTCATTTTTTTTCAACCCATTCCTAAGGGGGGGGTCACTTTTTTTCAACCTATTCCCAGGGGGGGGGGTCATTTTTTTTTGACGTATTCGTTCTGCCAGATTGGCACCCCCCCCCCCCTGCCATAAATAATGAACGCTCCCTTAGCTTTAAAATGACGTTCATGAACGTTCACTAAACGTTTGTTGTTCACTGGGTAATCCCAGAGAGATTAGAATAATGGTATGGTAATCCCTAAAAAATATTCGGTCCAAGCCGGGGGTCCAAGGCAGCCTGTGCCGGGAGCCTGTGGGTAGGTGTGAACGCGGCAATCAAACCCACGTGAGTTATGTAGGGTCGGATGGATCTACATGTGTAATATGCAACACGCCGGAAGCGCTACTTTAAGATTGTCGATAATTTATGAATTATCTCAAGATATAATAACATTTTCGGGTCAGATTTCTCATTCAGATTGTTCCTGCAATGAAGCTTAAGAGTAGAATGATGACAATCATAAAGCAACAGTGATATTTTCCTAGAACTACATTGTCGGACTATAGTAGATTACTACGCAGAGTATATAAAGGTGATGAGTCTGTCTGTGTGTCCCTCTCAGACTCACGTTTGGAATATTTCAAGCAGGATTCACGTGTTGTGTGAACCTTTTGCGTCACACAACACTGTTGTTATAAAAATACCCATAAAAAACTAAAAAATATAAAATACCAAAAAAATTCAGCAAACTTAAAACCCAGAAAAAAACGGAAGAGGAACGGAACAGTGGAAAAACGGCAAAGATTGAAGCGAATACCAAGAGATCGTAGAACATCGTGGACGCCATTTGCACAGCCATCAAATCAGCACCTCGTGTTTTAGTAACAAGTTAGTAAGAAAGCAAGATGAATCCCGGAGCACCAAGCTATCCTATGGCATCTCTCTATGTCGGAGATTTGCATCCAGATGTCACAGAAGCTATGCTGTTTGAAAAATTCTCGACAGCTGGCCCAGTTCTTTCCATTCGAGTCTGCCGAGATATGATCACAAGACGATCACTTGGATATGCATACGTAAACTTCCAACAGCCAGCAGATGGTAGGTTCATTCACTCTTTTCGAGCATTGTTTAGACCAAAGCGATGAGTTTAATTGTTTGTATGCATGGGACAATGTTGTTTCTTGTTTATTACATAGGTATAATCCTGCCGCGGTCGCTGTATCTAGGCACTTACTTAGTTTTTCAAAACTTTATATTATCTATTCTATCTGCATACTATTGGATAGATCTCAAGAAAAGAAGTGGATTTGCTTTTTGAATGAAGTCTCTATCTTAATTCAAAGTGATATTATGACCATCCAAAGACCACAAAATGACCCCAATATTCTGCCACAATAACCCATACTTAAGAGTTTAATCAGGGTTCAAATTTTGTGATCATGCTAGTTGTGGTCAGAAATGCCTGGACATTTAAATCACTGTTTCTCAGAAGATATTAACATTAGGAACTTGAAATAAAAACTTGAGAAAAGGTCATTAAGGGGTCGTTCCAATGACCTATGGCCTGACCTTGATCTAGGTCAGGTCAAGGTTATTTTAAGGTCAAAGGTCAAATTTATTGATTTTTTTTTTGTAAATGAGTAAACATTTGTTAATATTTAGCTAGATGAATGATAGAATCAATGATCAGCTGACTCTTTTTCAATATTTGACCAAGAAGGTCAAGTTGACCTAAAGGTCAAGGTGAAGGGACATTTTGTGATCCTGCTTGTTGTGGTCAGAAATGCTTGGAACACTTAAATCGCTGTTTCTCAGAAGATAATGACACTAGGAAATTGAAATTAAAAAGTAGAGGAAAGTTTATTAAGGAGTTATTCCAATGACCTATGCCCTGACCTTGATCTAGGTCAAGGTCATTTTAAGGTCAAAGGTCAAATTTATTTTTTAATGAGTTAACATTTGTTGAGATTTAGCAAGATGAATGACAGAATCAATGAATTGTTTCAATATTTCATCAAGAAGGTCAAGTTGACCTATATAAGGTCAAGGTCAAAGGGACATGATATAACCAACATTTTGACAGTCCACATAGAACCATAACAATCAACCATAATTTCTTGCAAAAATATTGAGATAGGAAACTCAAAGTAAGAATAGAGATCATTTGATATGTGGTCTAGCATTTGACCTTGATATGACCTTAACCAGGGTCAAGGTCATAATAAAAGAGGTCAAAGTTCTCAACAATTTTCAATGTAATGTTAGTGTGAACCCAAAAGTTAAAAGTAAAGATCACATGACATGTCAAAATGTGTGGGTTGCCATTTCACCTTAAAATGACTCTGACTGATGTTCATACTTCAAAGTATAGTATGATATACCATTTTATTGTTCCATAAATTCTAACATATTTTGTATTAATCAAAGAAATATCTATGAAATTAATACATAGGTTGGTTCTAAGAGCTATAAGAGCGCTCAAACTTTGTATAAGAGCGTTCATGCCCCACTGCACACCAGCCACAGTCAGTTAGACAGAGTTTATGACATCAAAGGCTCCGACCTAATGGTTCACTGCACAATATAATAAAAATGAGGGTCTCAGTGTGCGACCTCATGGTTCAATGCACAAATTAATAACTTGTAAGTGAATGCAACCGGCCGTCACGGGTGCCTGAGCACCGCTGACGCCGTCATGAGTGTCTGAGCACTCTAAGGACTGAACAATGGGTTACATAAGCACGACGCCATAACCTTCCGGTCGCTCTAGCGTCGCTCCTGAGCGACCTAGGTCAAATATCAAAATATCTATGGAAAGCCCATAATTAGACGGTCAGAATGAGCCCAAGATCAAGGCGGAACTCCCAGTATTAAGGAAGTTACGCCATGGAGACTGAATCGACCTCCGAGTGAGCTACAGACAAACCGGCGGGAGTTACGCGCCTATCCAGCGGGCATTATAATCTTGGCACATTCAGCTCCGCGCATGCCCAAAATGGCGGTTATACAAGCATAAACGACCGAGTTATACTAGTCAGTCAGAGAAGTCCTGGTAGTCAGCCCTCCAGTAGGGGCCACCTGGAGGTGGCCCCTCCAGTGGTGGCTATAGGTGTGCTGCAGTGGGGGAGGTGTTAGAGCTAATCTCTCACTCCCCCTCACCAGAGTTAATAGGTCATGATTTTGTAGTTGCTTAAAAAACATACTGCTGCCTATTAGAAAGAAGAAAACTAGACATTTTCTAGACCTTATTTAACCAGGGAATATGTGAGTGCCATTTTTAACTATGTGAGATGTATACTTCATACCATAAAATGCTCCTGAACTGAAGTTTTGAGTTCACCTTGGAGAAACATGATTTTTTTCTCTTCAATTTATTAAACAAATACATGTATATTAAAGCCCTCTTCAAGCCCGTTAAAATGATACCCTAATTGTCCAAATCCACCTGTAAACAGCTTCAGAATCAATGAGTAAAAACATGTCAACTTCAGCTGCTCCATTTTTGCTAAATCACACTTTTAGCCTCTGCCCACGGCAGACCCGCGCACGGCAGTTATGTCAGTGCCTACTGTATCATGTTTTGACCTGTTGTTTTGGTTGTGGACTGAGCGAGTGTGGTCAGGCCGGCCCTCGGTGAGATGCACTGCAGTGCAGTCTACCCACATGGCCCATGACCATGTGTCTAATGTGTATTGCCAACACAGTAAGTTGAGTAACAGATTGAGACAGCATGGTCCAACTCTAAGCAAGAAATTAATTGTGATGATGTTTTCTGGGTATTGTTGAGTCTACTCAAGTGCACCACTGAGTATTGAATCATTAATACATTATTATTTATTATAAATTTTATATATATATTTTTTTAATCTGAACAAGCAAGTTGTTCAAAGTGTCTATCTATGGGCTTATGGGATGAAAGTGTATGATGATTCATCAATCATTGCCCAAACCAATGTGCCGAAGTAAACACCTGTTACATAGATTGCGTCATGAACTTGATAAAGGGGTTCAGTTCATCCCTTGACATCAGGGACGCAAATGCGCAAAAGGGTAGATTACCGTAGAGTGAAGGAGATGGGGCGGCGTGATCCCAGCATGTAATTTTTGACGCATAGTATTAGTAGGCACTTCAACAACAGCATTGGGGTGAGAAAAGCTGGCAGGGTGCAGTAGGCACTTTTTGGTGGCTGTGAATTTGGCGGCCTTGCATTAATCATTAATTTTTGTCATTATTACCCTGCTTCTCAGGTATTTTTTTAGTGCCTCCCACGCCGCATAGCGGCGGTACCGCGAAGCGGTACGGGAGTGCGCTATGATGATTGCATTTGCCCCATGTAATGAGGTCTCACAAAACAAAATTGCTGAATAGAGAAATTGATAATTGTGAAATCTTCTTTATGTCTGCTTTTATGAGACATGTCATCAAACACTGGTGTACCGACATTAAGGGCGGGAGGCGTTTTTTTACGCGGTCACAGCCACATTTCTTGTTATTGTTACTCTTAGAGTCACCAGCGAAATCAGGGAAGAAAAATTACAATTATTGATTTACACTGATTTTAATGTGAAGGTAATATTAAAGCTTTGAAAAACATATGAAGGAATGGAGACACCAACAAATTAACACCAGACACCGATTTAGAGCATAATAATCTACCAGGATATGAAGTTTCATGCAATTACGACTTTGCCCAGTGATACTTTTAAGATGACCAAAATATGAAACACAGAAAAGTAATGGCTGTATGCATTGCCGCTATTTTGCATTTTTTTTTAAACTCAATTAACCCCTACTTAGAATTAAATTTGTAACAATTCAAAGACAGCATATAAAAGCATAGATCCTAAATATTTTGGAAAACTAAATTATATGTAGATTGAATCACTAGATCAATGTTTCCCGGGTCCTTAGATATCAAGTGAAAATACAGAAGAGTGGTGTCAGTGTGTGCTGCCCCATACTGGTTGACTGTGCAGCTGATCTCACATCACACAAAATGTAACACCTTTTCTACCATTACTATAGGGCTATTTGGCCTGATACTTCGGACACTATTTGCCCTGTATCTCTGGTTCTAGACAAGGTAAAAACATAATTCCAAAAGGATTGGGAATTTCCCAATGACTTGAATCGAATGTGTCCACAGAGATATTTCTGTGTTCAGTATAACATTTTTGTTGAAGTGCCTAGCGGCATAGGTTTAGTGTCAGGGTAAGTTACCCTGACATTAACCCTTTGCGAACCCTTTACCTTATGGCTTACCCGGTAAGTCTTAAAGGAAAGGGTTTGTACCGTTCGCTACACCCCCAGTCTTCTTCACTAGTTCAGCGCGAAATTTTTTTATGCCCCCCACTTTAAGAGGATAAAAAATCACACAGGTACTTTTCAAACACTAATGCATGATGGCAAACTGCAAAGACAATTTTGGAAAATTTAGATGATAATAGTCTCCAAATAATTGGTTGAAGTTTTGGGGGAAGAAAACTTCTTTTGGGCCTAACTTCTGTTCTAATAGACCGATTTACAAAATTCAAAAAAGCATCAAAAGCTCACAATGAGCACAAAAGCACACGGGCGGCCATTTCCAGGACCAGCACACGGGCGGCAGTGGAAAGCACACGGAAGTCCCGCCCGTGTACTTCCTATGTGTGGAGAACCCTGCTGTTGATAAATAATGACCACTTCCTTATAGTGACCATTTATCATTCACTTAGCCAAGCAGTCATGAATAATCATCGTTATTTTGGAAGGGGGCATAAAAACTTTGACCTATTAAAGGGGGTGTAAAAAATTTAGCCTCTTTCAAGCTAAAAGGCCTGCATGCTTCTACAGATCAAATAGGGGCGCCAAAACTTGAGACCCCTGGCCCTGTTGGGGGGCGTGAAGTTTTCCATCCTACCTCTCAGCGTTGCCTTGGCAACGTGCTAGGCATCATGGTTGCTGTGGGAAAACCAATTCAGTGACTTTCATCCCTGCTTGTGCTAGTGACAAGACAAATGTTTATTTTGGGAGAATTGGGACATTAATGTAAATGGTGCACACTCTCGTGAAGCATCTCCCCACCTCTACCATTTCCCATCTCCTATACCGGTAGCACATTTAGAAAGGTCTCCCCTTGGCAAATTAGTATGTCATGTAAAATTGATAGGCAGGGATCAATTTATATTTTGATTTACCTATGGTCTAAGCCCTTGACAGGCTTTGCAACATTATATAAATGTTTATACTCTTATTTGCCTGCAGTAGTGCACTCTGATTGTTTTTCAATATACATTGAATTCTGATGTAATGACCTTGTGTGAAACTCTGGATAAGGCTAAGTGGAATTCTCATATCTTTTCCCTAACAGCTGAACGTGCACTTGACACAATGAACTTTGACACAATAAAGGGTCGGCCAGTACGCATAATGTGGTCACAACGCGATCCATCATTAAGACGATCGGGTGTGGGCAATGTCTTCATTAAGAACCTGGACAAAAGCATTGACAACAAGGCTTTGTACGACACATTCTCAGCCTTTGGAAATATATTGTCTTGTAAGGTATGTTTGACCAACATGATAATTTAGTTTTTGTAAAGTATTAAGAATACATACATTTGAAATGTGCAGTGGTAATGCAAACCTTTCCACTTTTGCTACAAAATGCAAAGTTAAGATAAATTCTGAATCAAACGTGTGCCTTAAAATGGTTATCGAAATTGTCTACCCACTCACCTATACCTCGTTTTTGGTTTTAGATTGCCTCAGATAGCAATGGATCTAAGGGATATGGCTTTGTGCACTTTGAAACAGCCGAAGCTGCCAGCAGTGCCATAGAAAAAGTCAACGGTATGTTATTGAACGGCAAAAAAGTGTAAGTAGACCTTTCATTGTACATTTTATACTCTTAAGTAGAATACATACGTATGAAAGATTATTTATTTGTAAAATCTATGGATTAAATTGCTTTCAGTTTTCCCATGAATGCCTCCATATAGGTAGACTTGCTTGTATTGTGTTTAGACTTTAGGCCTTTGTCATTCTTTGAAATTCCCGGTGGAGATCTGCGTGGCATAGAGAGTAAACACAATACCCATGTGTTGTTTTCAGGTATGTAGGTAAATTTATGTCTCGTGGAGAGCGTCGTGAACAAATGGGTGACAAGGCCAAGAACTTCACAAATGTCTACATCAAAAACTTTGGCGAGGAACTAGATGATGATAAGCTGAAGGAGCTGTTTGAGCCATACGGGAAGATAATCAGTGCAAAGGTATCCGTAAGTTACCCCTTTCGTTACCTCCTTTGAAATTCCATGTTGTTTTTCACAGTTGAAATATACAGTGACTTTGTACACGTCAATGTGTGCATACCAGTGCAGGGGTGTGATTTCACTAATATTGTAGGATTTTGTGATATTCTAGGCCTTCAAAAGCCTACACTTAAGTTTTCCAAACTTTTGAAAACTTGTTTTCGTCTTTGATTTTGGGACAGACCGACTTCAATTTAGTTTCTAACTTTATGGAGTTGAAATCACATCCCCTGCAGGAACAACCCATGCATGAATTTTGCCTTTGTTTGATATAAACTAGTTATCTAATTTCCATTTCTATTTGATACACCATATTCGACGTAATGAGCGCACTTAAGAAATATCTTTAATGAATGTCTAGTAGATAATATTTTAATTGGGCTTCAAACAATAGATTTGGTTGTTCTTAGTTTACAAAACAGAAGAAAAGAGGTATGTGCACTAATAACGTCGAATATGGTAGCTGTACCAGTTTGCGTATGCAAAATGGACTGATTTGGGAGATGCGTAAAAGAATTGGTCCTCTTTTTATCTAAACAGATCTCGAGGTATTCAAATCAAGTCATGGGTGAGGAGTCTGGAAAATCAAAGGGATTCGGCTTTGTCAGCTATGAAGACCACGAGTCAGCGGAGAAGGCAGTAGAAGAACTGAATGGGAAAGAGATTGGAGGTTAGTACATGTGTTGTAGAAAAGTCTCAAGTCGAATTTAAGGTTGTGTGCATGTTTTAGCTTGTTAAAATCATTTTCTGAAATTTGGTTTAACCTTCATCTTGAGCTCTTTTGTCTGAACGATTTTTAAAGAAAAGAGGAGCTTTGGTTGAAATTATAGAATGCTAACTCAGACGAATAATTTAGCCTAGCATCATTCTTGCTTTGTGAGGGAATGTGCATGGAGTTGGAAACCTGAAATCTAGGGTGGATCTTCTGAATTGTAGGGAAAACCATTTATGTTGGTCGTGCGCAAAAGAAGGCTGAAAGACAGGCGGAGCTGCGAGAACAGTTTGAGCGCAAGAAGCTGGAGCGAATTAACCGGTACCAGGGAGTCAACCTGTATGTCAAAAACCTGGATGACTGCATTGATGATGAACGTCTCCGTAAGGAGTTCTCACAGTTTGGTACCATCACAAGCGCAAAGGTGAGCACTGATGTTATAGTTTGATATGGTATAGAAGTATATACAACATCAAATTGGTTGCACTAGGTCCCTCTCTAAGTTCTATTATTGGATGGGCAAGTAAGAAAGCTCGGCGATCAATGGATAGTCCACACCTGTTAAAACGTTTTTGGTAATAGATACTTCAAATACGTAATGAGCCATCAATTAAATACATTAAGTCAGAATAGCAGTACAATAAGAAAGTAATACACCCAAGTTGTATGGTTATGCGGTATGGCTACAACAACCTATGCTCTGCCAAAACATCCTAGTTATAAGTTCACCTCAGATTTACCCAGTGTCACCCTAGGACCATGAGCCTCATGGGCATTGAGTGGCCCTTCCTATACACTGGAATATTGACCCACTGCTTATCATAAAACTACCCAAGCTTTAAGTTGGCTAAGGTAGCTTTAAGCGGACTGGAACATTTGTTTATTACACCCATAAGTCTCCAAGGTTATTTCTAGTATACAAAATGATAATGGAGGACATTTTTCTTCCATAAAAAAGGTGATGACCGAAGGAGGACGCAAGGGCGTTAATGTGGTAAGGAAGAATTTGTATCTTAATTTTCAAAATTTTTAAGACACTTCATCTATGTTCACAAGACATGACTTAAATATGCCATGGTCAGTCCCGAATGCATGAGTGGATTCCCACTGTGAAATATTTAAGTCTTGGTTATGCATTTGTACACTTCATATACTCCAATCTAAAACCAGTGTTTTGATCTTGAATTAACCGTCTTGTTTGGCATTGCAGGAACCTGGTCGGTCCCGTGGTTTTGGCTTTGTGTGCTTTAGTTCCCCTGAGGAGGCAACAAAGGCTGTGACAGAGATGAACGGGCGTATTGTTGTGTCTAAGCCACTGTATGTTGCATTGGCACAGCGCCGTGAGGACAGGAAGGCTCATCTTGCCTCCCAGTATGTCCAGCGTCTCGCAGGAATGCGCATGCAGGGACAACAGGTTAGTACATAAATATCTAGGTCACAAAAGGTGCTGGCCCATGTTACCAAATTTACTAAATATCATGTGTTACATTTCGTCCCAAAATATATGGCTCGGTTAAAAATGATAAATTGTTTTAAAACTATGAAGTTATAAAACCACAGAAATTCCTTTTAGGCCAAACATAAGCGCTTTGGCTTGTTTTTAGATTCTGTCTGCTTTGATAAAATTTTTCAAGATGTCAGATGTGATCGTCGTGTTGTAGAAAAATTGATATGTAAGGTACGCTCAGGGCTTTGAAAATGACAGACAACCAGGTCTTATACAAACTCAACAGATCCCATTCCTATCATTTTACAGCAACAAGTGGGACAGATGTTCCAGCCCGGTGGTGCAGGTTACTTTGTGCCCACCATGCCCTCTGCTCAGCGTGGCTTCTTCAACCCAGCTCAGATGGCCCAAGTACGCCCCAGCCCCCGCTGGCAGCCACCACAGCAAGTGCGCCCTGCGGCCCCAACAGCAGCAGGTCAGCCACATTCTATAACTGTCAGTTATGAAGAAAGAAAAGTTGTATGGTCTAATGTCTAGGTTGAAATTAAGATGCTTGAGAAAAGAACTTTAAGGATAAAAAGGTCCAAATGAAATGTTAAAGAATTTATGAAATTGATTATGAGGAAGCTTTCCGTATGTATGTTGTCTAGTTGTGACCTCTCTGTTCTTGGTCTTCCAGCTGCAGGTTTCCAGACAATGCCCGGAGGTGCCCAGATGCGCCAGGTGCGTCCCACACAGCCCCAGGTGCGTGCTACCCTCAATGCACGCCCCATCACAAACCAGCAGCAGGCAGCCGCTACACAGCGCATGGCCGCTGTGCCCACTCCAGGCATGCGACCCACTGCCGGTATGCCCACTGCCCAGCCACCACGCCCCACATACAAGTACACGCCATCCATGCGCAACCCTCCCACAGCACCAGCCGCCCAGATGCAGCCAGCAGTTCAACCTGTGAGTATTAAATCTTGACCACTCATATCTCATGAGGCCTAATCTGACTCTTATTCTATAAGAAATGGATTTAAGACATTTTCTAGGCGCTTTTGCTTATTATTTCAAATACTAGAGTATAATTAAATACATGTATCCTATGTCTAGTGATAAAGACATAGAAATTTCAAATAGTGTTAAATGGTTGCATGTTGTGTTTCAGGCTGTGCATGTGCAGGGTCAGGAGCCTCTGACGGCCACCATGTTGGCCGCTGCTCCCCCACAGGAGCAGAAACAGATGCTGGGAGAACGCCTCTTCCCACTCATCCAGAACATGTACCCAGAACTGGCCGGCCGAATCACCGGTAAGATCAATCTCTCTAATGTGTGCTTGTGCTCTCTGTAGTAGGAGTGAGACCCTTTTATTTGTAAACCTAAGGCTGAGTGTGAAAAAAATAGCATAGGAGGTGGTAGTGTTTTACATGAAGTACACATTGTGGTATCTATTCAGGGATGAAAGTCTTCAGGGATTTCCCTGATTTCAGGGATTTTGAAGTTCCAAGGCCCTATA
This sequence comes from Acholoe squamosa, assembly GCA_949317995.1. NCBI lineage: Eukaryota > Metazoa > Annelida > Polychaeta > Phyllodocida > Polynoidae > Acholoe > Acholoe squamosa. The sequence continues at coordinate 28,740,086 of OX439049.1, read as the reverse complement.
CATTCATATATAAACCCAGGTTATCGGGTGGATATTGGACCATTGCAGGGATTTTCGTGCTCTGTGAGTTTCATCCCTGATCTATTTAAACAGGCGCAACAACCTGTCTAATCTTAACTCTTTCTCTGTTACAGGTATGTTGCTTGAGATTGACAACTCTGAGTTGCTCCACATGTTGGAGTCCCGCGAGTCACTCAAGGCCAAGGTTGAGGAGGCTGTGGCCGTACTCCAGGCTCACCAGGCCAAGGAGGCTGCTGCAGAGAAGAAGTAAATGGCTGTCGTCGTCAGTACGCTGTAAGCTGCACGGGGGCTAGCGGGGAAGAACACAGGGAGTTAGCTCCTGGTTTGCACCCATTTACCTGGAGCGATGGCTGAACTCTGGTATCGGTATTGATTAGTGTGACGTGAACACTATGACTGTACACTGCAGGTGCCATGGCTTGTTGTTAACCTGTGAGGAATGTTGTGTTCTTTCCCGGTGACCCCGTAGGTGTGGCTGTATACCATCTGGCCGCATGCGGCATACCTGTTCCTACTTCCATCTTCTGGAAAAAATGTGACTTTCAAGTCATTACATGGGTATCCAGCAGTGCACCACTGCTATACTTATACATATGGAGGTCAGCATTTCTCTCTGAAGTAGCTACAGCACTGGGCAAACCAACAAAAGCTACTCTAGGATAAGTTTTCTCATTCGTTGAAGATCATACTCTACCAAAATGGTTTGCTAGCTAGATGGGTGCCCGTGCTGCAATCACTTTAGTGATGGGAGTCGCTTATTTTAGACCTTTATTATGAAAAAGTAAAAAAATGGAAAAAAAATAACCAAAAAAATCGTAAAAGTGAAAAATGCAAGATGATTATATATTAAATGATAAAGGCAGTTACTGTCTGTTTATAATGCAACGGAAACACCTATAAAAATGGAAAAATCTCGATACAAATAACGAAAAAAAAATCTGCAATTGGTTTAATTGCCAAAAAAAATCTCAACAAAAAAAAAAAGCGGAAATACAGAAAAATTATAAAATATGTCTATGTAACTTGTTAAAAGAAGCCATGGTGGATGGGTCAATGTGCGACCCAAAGTATTGTATAAGAAGAAAAAGAACTATAACGAAATGTGAATCCGATAGGTATGTAGCGAAGGCCAAGGAACCAGTGGCAATTTAATGCTACCTACCTCCATAAAAGTATCCAAACGTGAGAGCTGGCGCAGTCGGTCTTGACTAATTTGTCTGCCTACTGACTGTCTACCATGGCTTCTAACCCAGCTTTTTTTCATATATCTAGCTTGACCCCCCAGGCACAAGATCCCTTTTCACTATTTACTAACGTCTACACTAAAGGAATGCTGTACAGAATCGCCTATTTCAATTGTATTCATAGAGAAAATGTATACCTTGGAAACTTCCTTTTGTATTAGAGTGGGAGTTTCCTCAAGGGAATTATTCAAACTCTTAGATCTCAAGCGACTTATTACATGCACCTTTATTGTGGCGTTTTGAGAATGGCACAGGTGTCTAACCCGCGGGGTAGAAGCGCTAAATGCAAAACCTAAAAAAAAAAGTGTAAAAGATGTACAAAAAAAATCCTTTAAAAAGTGACAACTTGGTCTTGTAGGTATTTCTGTAGTAATTTTTGTCTTGTTTTTAAAATTGACTGTGGGAACAGTGATGTAATGTATCGCGACCCACCCTGTGGTACCTGGTGGCTAAGTGTTCCAGCTTAGTTTTCTGTTCTTCGGAGCATACAACATCGACCCTTTCTTTGTCTACAACTGGGGGTGATCTTATTCCAACTGATGTTACAAATTTGTGGATTTTTCAAAAAATTATTTTTCTAGATATTACGCAATGCCACAGTTTTGATATTTATATGAGTTGAGAACGTTGACATGTTCTTGTTCACTAATGTGGGAAAACTAAAAAAAAAATGTATTGGCATTGGCGAAGATATACAGGAAATGGAAAAAAAAAATTAAAAAAAAAGATTACCAGTTCGTTTACATGACTTTCGTCTTATTTAATATGCGATTCTTTCTACCATAATACCTTGCTTTGAAAGTGCCCCCCTGTATAAAATGCACCTACTGTAATCTCCAGTGTATAAGTGGTGTCTTATACGGGGGTTTTAGTTCTCATTGCATCCACAAGGGGGACTCCAAGACCTTTCTTTTGATATGTTACATGCCCCCTTAGCCATAACAGGATATATGGGGGCCCGGGGGGTCCATGGGGCCCAAGTTACACATAGGTCTTTAAATTTTGAAAATTCATTCAGTAGAACCAAAGTTATGAATTTTTCTTTTTGAGTATATCAAAACTCTAGGTGCGCCTTATACGCGGGCTGAGCCTTATATACGGGAGATTGCGGTAGTTTTGTTGATTTGCCAAAAAAAAACGTTTGTAATTCAAAAGCTATGTGTAGCTTTAGGGTCAACCAAATGACGGAAAAACATCTCTCCCTTGCAAGGTGATGACGTTAATAAATTTGAAAAGTCTTACTACTACCAGCCATGTGGCCACGTCGATCAGGTGTCACGCTCAGCTTGGCACAGGAGTGAGTGAGTGAGTAATTACTAATAGGTGTTTAACGCCATTTCGACAGCTAAGGTCATATTCATGGTAAGAAAGACCATTACACAATTTTACTGAGGAATGTGTTGGTGCCCGTGCATATGTGCACCACACATATCCTGAGGGGATAGAAAAGAAGAGATATAGACCCTTTTAAGTGGGCTAGGGAGGCCCGGCTTGGCACAGGCATTTGCGTCCTGGTCTTGTTGAGGGTTTTGCATAACTAGTAGGTGTCTGCTATGGTATGAATGCATTATGCATTTTGATGCATTAATCATATAATAAAATAAGTATTCAATGGCTCACAGGTGACTCGTCAGATGTATGGGTCAATACCACCTCATGCGTTATTGGCCCTTATTACATGACTTCTGTGATTTTGGGTGCTTTTTCTGGATATCCCCATGCTGATATTCCTGCATAATTTGCACTGTAATGTGAACAACTCCCTATGCATTGCGCCACAGGGACTGACGAGAAGTGGTTGGCTAAAACCAGGTCTGGATATGATACAAAGCCCGGGGAGGTCACTCACATACAACTATTATACATTCAAAGTGTGAAAATATCCTGCAGTCTGGGTTGTGACCCCCCCCCCCCTCCAGCTTTGTCACTACTGCTCGCATAACGGCGACGACTGCCAAGCCGGGCGCCGAGGTGTGTGTACCGATTGAGTATACATAACCACGGGACGCGTTCAAAGCAATCCAAGCCGAGACGGGCGCTGAGGGGTGAGACGCGGTGGTCTAGTGGTTAGCGCATTGCACTCAGCCGTTAGAGGTAGGCGGGACGAGTCCCGGTCCGGGCGAATCTTTTTTTTTTCCGACTGACCCATAGATACATACCATATTTCCTCGTTTATACACCCAGGCTTGTATTAGTACTGTCTACTAGCTAAAACTCCTTACTAAGTGGCAAATTGACCAGGCCTTAACACAAGGATATACGGTAGTGCGGGACGCATTCAGACCAAACCAATGGCTGCCGGGCGCCGAGGTGTGTGTACCGATCGTGTACACACACTATGGCAGGCTTCGAGTCCCGGGGAAGGATTTTTGTTTTCAACTTGTTTTTATTGATATTCTATTGATTTTTATTGATTAATCGTGTAATAAACTTAGTAAGGTATGGGCTAACAGGCACCTCATTCCGTTACCGTAGGATATCGTAACGAGTGGTCGTAGCCTGTTAGCCCATACATTACTTAGTTAATACATCTGAAGAGTCACCTGTTAGTCATTGATTACTCACTTAATGTTAAGAAAATCCTTCCACTTGCAAAGTGTTACAAGGGTTCTAAAATTCTCAGGGGTTGGACTAACACCCGACTGACATCTCTGGATCATGTGTATTCGCCCACTCTCACTATTTCCGAAGCACAAAACAAGTGGCGTGAACGTTCTCCCGAGCCATATTCCATGTGACTGATGGTCAGTGACCAGGGGCGGATCCAGGGGGGGGGGGGGGCTAGGGGCCTTTCACCTGTTCTACTAAGCATCTGTCAGTAAATGGAGGATAATCTGACTCGGTGTACCGTGGAGTATTAGTCGTACAGTGTAGGTACCCTGTTAATATGGTAGTACACCAGTCTAAGGGACTGATCATTTTTTAACAACAGGGGGGGGGGGCTGGTGGGTTTGCGCGTGGACACGCGAAAAAAATTTAGACCCCCCCCTCTCAAGGGGGTAACATTTTTTGGACCCCCCCCCATAAGGGACAAAAATTGCGCAAACGTCCCCTTTTAGCCTTTAGTAACGTGCAGGGTTTTCCACTGAAAACAGGTGAAATTATTTTGACCCCCTCATCAGAGGTGTTGAAAAAATTCTGACCCCACCAGTCAAGGGGTTGAAAAAATTCTGACCCCCCCCCCTCAAACCCACCAGCCCCCCCCCCCCCCCCCCCCCGTTGTTAAAAAATTATCACTCCCTAACTTGGTTCTGATCTATACGATTCCATTGAGGAAAGCCGGGGGAGGGTGCTTTTTCATGCCCCGGAGGGAAACATAATTACATTGCAATAATTTGAACAATAATTTGGATAAAAGTATGGTAACCATTCTAGGACTAAATGGTGCCATCAGCGAACACACATGGCTAGGCAATTTGAAATATTTTTTTCAAATAACAAAATTTCACAATTTTATCCTCCCACGTGAAAGGCCACATTGAATCATTTCCAGAACATATTAGATTATGTTTCTATCACAAGTAGAAGCAAAGAAATCAATGTGAATATGGAGGAGTTAGGTAAGCAAGCACCTTCTATAGATTTGTACTAGCCTAACAGTGGGAGATTAGCACCAGTCACACTAGGCTACCTTCTCTGTTTAATTACCTCATTAACAGCAGTCACATTGACCCCAACCTTTTCAGGGAGCCTCTTGTATGGTCTCATTTAGACACTGGAACAAAGGTGGTACCTTATGAACTATATTAGACCTTCCATAGAGCAACTTTTTACAAACAAGTACTTTGACAGGGAGGAGATCAACTTGGAAGATGGTAACAAATGGTCATTTACCAATACTGGGGTTACATCTGACAGATAGTGTCTAAACTAGGCATGGGCCTTACAGTGGGGTGGCTATGGGCTCTACATTGGTGCCGTCTAGTGAGCTCCCAGGGTACCATTTTCTTCAAGGAGATGGCAGGCATTTAAGTATCAGCGAAGATGTGGCACCTAGAAAACCCCCTGCTACCCCTTCAATCTGCCTGTAATTACATATGAGCAGGACCATTTTGAAAACATGCTTTATGTTTATGCGGGGGGGGGGGGGGGGCTCATGAATATTTCAATGAAATCTCTTCAGTGAAAGTTGAATCTTATTTTCAGAAATTTATATCAGCTGTGTAAAATGAATGACTTTTTATGATAATCAGCCACTAGCCCCAATACAGACCTTTCAGATTTGATATTCCATGCATTAATATGTACAATAGAACCTTAGAAAGACCAAAAACCCACACAGTCAAGCAAGTCAAACTCCAACAGAGGGGCCAATTTTAGTCTGCCATGCTTGACTGCACTTCTGGGCCCAGTGCTGCGAGTTTTCCAAAGCCTAACATGGCTAGCTTTACAGGGGTGGGGTTCTATTCCATTCACAAGCAATACGGCTGGGTTCGGGAGGAAATTTCTGACAAGGAATTCCTCAGTGGTTCTGTACAAGGATGACCAGTAACAGTTCAAATATCCGAATTTCTGGAAGATTCTGTCTGCATTTAATTTTTTTACCCCCCCCCCCTCACCCAGCTAAAGAGGATGAAAATTGTGGGTGAATGCGCCCTTTTAACCTAGAGTAGCACGCAGGATTTTTCACTGTAAACGGATGAAATCATTGACCCCCCCCCCTCTCAGAGGGGTTGAAAAAAAAATTGACCTCCTCTGGTCAAACCCACCAGCACCCCCAACTGTTGTAAAAAATGATCACTCCCTTATTGTAGCTATTCAAAAAATTGAAAATATGATCCCTAAAATACCCAATTCTTTCCCTTCAGTTCTTTATGCCCACTGTACCATTCTTCAGCTCTGCAAATTCAGTGAATTAGCATTGGTGAGCATAAAAAATACTGAATCACCCATTTGATTCTGGAATAATTGAAGGTTCGCATGTATGATTTTAGTCAAGAGCCACTAGCAACACTCACAGAGATGGATAAATTATTGGAACCCTTTGCAAGATGAATATTGGTTTTTGGTGTAATCAGAATCGACAAATGACCCGTCAACAATTCCCTACTCCTTTATATACATTACAAAATAAGAGAAATGACAACACCATTATTACATTGTCATTCTTGACTTGCTTTATTCACAGCAGTGAAACAAATGCATGTGAAGGTACATGTAACATGTAATGATGAGACGGTGACATGGTGCGGCGTGACACATTCTCCCAGCGCATGGCTACATCCATGCAGACACTAACAATCCTTGGAGAATTGCACAAAAAAAAGGCACATATTTACAAGGTGTAAAACGCCATTTCAAAATAATGTTAATGATAAAGGGGAGAAGGGGAAATTTCAGCTCAACTTCTTTACATTTTCAGACATACGTAAATCCATGGTGTAGAAACTCAATAGCACCAACATAATCAATAAATAAGGAGTACAGAACACCTCAGAGCTACATCTTGTGCTGTCCATTTCAGGTCACATGAAAGTCTTCCTCCTCCCCCCTCTTTAAGTTGAGACAACCTATGCACCTTATATCCATTTTAAGACCCTGATGCTGATTCATTTGTGACATCTCCCTTCAGTGAGAATTGGGAAATTAATTTCAGTCTAGAACATAATTGTGAATTACAAATACAATTCTAACGCTTCATCATGCTTATTTGCTGTGGGAGGAAGACAACTTTTCCTATCAGGTCATTGTAAACAAACTTTGAAAATTGATCACAGAAGCAATAAATCATGTTCGGTTAGTTTTTTGTATGAAATGTCTTAGATCTACAATAAAAATGATAATATCACTTGGTCAGATTGAAGAAAGCAAAATTTCATATTTGTATTAATCTCCTTTGCCATAAGGCAGGGACTTGATATTTCTCTGTGGTATTGAATTAAGTAAATTATGGATTTCCTTCAAGTCTCATTATCCGCTGCAGGATCATCGGGTACCGTAATCTCCCGCGTATAAGGCGCGTCTTATACGCCAAACAAAATGCTGTTGAGTCTTATACGTGGGAGGGACATTGCCTTGAGTTTGGGGTGCGCCTTATAGGGGGGGGGGTATTTTTACTATAGAACAGTATTAAATTAACAAAAATCTGCCCTTAGAGGTGCGCCTTATACGTGGACTTGCATTCTCTGAGTTGGGGGTGCACCTTATACGCGGGCTGCGCCTTATACACGGGAGATTACGGTACATAATAAGTGCCTCACGACTCTATGCCTTTTCTGGTTCTTTTGTTACATTTATATAAAAAAAATACATATTGAAAAAAAAAGGTTAAAATACTCCCTGAAATTAGTCATACTATAATCTCATCATGGATATACATAAACCCTGTTCTCATATGATTTTTCTTTTGAAGTGTAAGAGGGCAAAAAGTCCCAACATAAGAGGTCTTAAAAAATACTCCAATTGAGATTTCTATCTGGGCAACAGCTAAATGGCCCGAATGAATCATAATTGTGTACATTTAGCAGTGTGAATATGTTGTCACCAGGTCTCTATTTCCATTTCTGAAATGTGATAAGTATTTACAAGTAACGCTCCTGTTGACACCACAAACATAAGTTTTGCACAAGTGCATAGGTAGAACTCATGTGCTTACTCCATGCTTTGATCAGATAAACTGTCGCAGCTCAAAGAGTCAAAGTCTTCCAGTATTGTCAAAATGCCCGGGGTCCATGCTGCGTCAGCTGTTAGATAACTATGTACATCTATGAGGTACCACTGAGGGTGAAATAGTGATCACGTTGAGGTATACGTCATGGGAGAGCTTACAGCAAGACCCTCAGCAATCAATCGTTTATGGATGAGGGCCTCGTCCCCTTCTACCTCTGTATCGACTAGTGTCACGGGGACAGGCGTCATATGGTCCGCGTGGATCCGTGCCACAAACTTGCGCTCGAAGATGAGCTCCTCAATCCGTGACACAGAGTCTTCGGACCAGATGCCTGCCTCTGGTGATACACCTAAAATAGAGAAATGGGATAGCTTAGGATTTAGCAGATGTGCCTCTGATTCAAGTACATCTTTCTTTTTTTTTTTTTTCAATGAGCAGCGCTCTTTTTCATTCACTCAAGAGAAATATTTCTACATTGAATTCATAATGCTACTTTTTTTTTGGTATAAAGTACAGATAAAGACATAACAGGACAGTACATAACACAGGACATTACAGGATGGAACAATTGTTGCAGTAGTTACGTTTGTAGTAGTTATTTTGATCAATAAAATATAATTTTCCTTTAACAGGGAACGTTTCAAAATATATTTAACAGCACCAAGTCTTTGAGACTAGATATAATACACACTTTTACCAAACAGCACTATAGCACATCCAGAATCTGTTGCCATCTAATGAACTTTTTTGGTCTGACCTCAGCTTTGCAAATGAACTCTTCGGCTAATAAAGCAGATTTGAGCTCCCGTAAATATTCTAGGATACACAAGTTATAGTCGTGAAATAAGCGTTGTCTGTAGATGTAAAATTTGACTCTCAAGCAAACTAGATTTATGATATCATTTTTCGGTCCCGTATCCGTGAAACCCATTAATAGGTCTTGTTCACGTGGGTTACCTATGTGAATATCAACTACTCTTGACAACCATCCAAAAACAGATCTCCAGAAATGTGCCTCTCGGGCATGAGATGAAGAAATGTGTGAGAGTGTCAACCTGACCATCACAATAATTGCACTCCTCACTATCCTTTACTTTGATATCTTTCAAGTATTTGTTACAAACAATTATACGGTGTAGGAGCTTATATTGAAAAGATTGAAGCTTAGTTTCTCTGGTAATCTTATAAGGTAGAGATTCAAGTACATCTTGGCTGAAGATACTATTACCAGGAAATATAAGATTAGAAAAGCTAAATACCAAAGAATCAAAACGATAAAACTATAAAGGTTTAACATAAGGTCATGGAAATTAGTGAAATATGAAAACAAGTAGCACATGAGCATGGATGTTATTTGTAAACAAATGTGGAGATTATTCCGTAAACATTTGGTGGAGGAAATGTATTACCAAGTGAAGGTGCTGGGACCGTGGTCTCCACATTTCTTATTCAAAGGAGACACCATCCTTGTCATCACTTTTCTAAAGGACTGTCTCCTCTTTCCATGGATTTTAAGCCTTTTGTCTTAAAAATTACATTTTCCATCCAAAACTACCCCTTTTTCTGCAAAAGCACTATCTCTGTTCAAAACCACCAAATATATTCATCAATCAAATAATATGCAATGCTGTTTTCTTATCATGAATAGAACAGACATTAGGTGTAGAAATTGTGTTAAAAACCCATTCCTCACTCTGATGTCTGGTGCATGGACACTAAAATTCATCCATCAATCATTGTCATATAGTTATCTCACCATGAATAGGACCTTAGGTCTAGAAATGGTACTAAACCACCATAATTTAAGTCACTCTGGTGTCAGGTGCGTAGACACTGACAGCCACAATTAAATGTAATGTAGTTTTCTCACCATGAGTAGGAATTTAGGTATAGAAAAAATGACCTCAAACAACCAAAATGTCTAAGGCTGTGCCACAGGCACAAGTATGATTGACTATCATGTACTATGGCCATAACTCACCAGGGCTGCAATGTTAGACATTGATGTCTAGTCAATCAGATAATAAGATTGTGTAAGTGATCCTGTTCTTAAAGGGCTAAAAGTCAGTGATGCATATATGCAAGGTTTAAAGGGTTCCCTTTAGAAAGGTGCCTGGCCAACACTCTTGTAGTGGTGTTTTGAGATTGGGTAGAGCAGAACTAGTTGAGTACCTCAAGGGACACAGAGTGTTAGTGCATCATACCAACCTTAGGGTAATAAGGCCTTTGTATGGTTGTACATATATGTAGGTGGCCTGTTAAAGGGTTAAGGATTACCCCGAGGTGTGATTTATACAGGGTCCCTGTCCTATAAGGTAACAGCTTTGCAAAACTCATGGAGACACTGTATCTGCAAAATATGGTAAGGTTTAGATAGAAGTAAATACTTGATTGACGTCTAGTCAATCAAGTAATAACTTAGGGAGTGGTCATTATTTTTTAACGGGGGGGGGGGGCGTAAAATTTTCTCTCCTTGCCATCTGAGAGTTCATCTAGGAGCTCTTAGAAGATATCTAGGATATTCTGGGAGCACTTTCCAAACAAAGAAGAGGTCCCCTGCCCCTTTGGGAAAAAAAACCTTGCCTTTTTGAACCTTTCTTTGTCATCTGGGAGTTCATCTGGGAGCTGATGGGGACTATCTAGAAGATTCTGGGAGCACTTTGGATACACAGAGAAAGTCCCCTGCACCTCTGTGGAAAATTTCCATTACCTTGGCAACTCTCCCAGTCATCTGGAAGTTCATCTGGGAGCTATCTAGGAGATTCTAGGAGCACTTTGCAAACAAAGAAGAGGTCCCCTGCCCCTGTGCGAAATATAGGATAGCATTTTGTGATGCAAATAACCCGAAAGGGCACTTAATCTCTTCTTTTAGGCACCTCTGATTGTCAGAAGCAATGACAGTACTAACCTCATGTTTTCTGCTAGCATTATCAGTATCAATGGTTAAGCCTATGGGAAAATTCATCCATTATCGCTCACATTCTTTTCATAGGCGAATAACTCCTCTCTTAGTGAGTTTAGCCCTCCACCATCTCAACAGGTATCTATACGAACGATATGGCCTGATGCAGTCCAAATCAATCTAATATCAATGAGTAATTGATCATTTCCATTGGTAGTTTTCAACCAAAGCACCATCTCGTTCGCCATTCTGCAGGGTGGCGCACGCATGTGAGACCTTGTTTGGCAAGGGTAATTGGGTCAATACGCACCACCGCTGCATCTGCCACACATCGAAGTTTTGAGCAGAAGCATCGTCTTGCACGTAAATAGATATATTGCGCAATTGTGTTTCACTGCCTGTAATGGAGGTGCGAATTCGTCGCATGGATTGGATGCGAATTTACGCCATGGCGAAGTTTCATATTCATATCTTTTTAATCAAACAAATCGATTCAAATCGTATCCTCTTAGCATTATTTATCATATCTATTTCTATATTATAACCCTGAATTCTTCAGAAAAAATTAATAACCGCCATGTTTGCAACAACATTATGACACTGGAGATGCACACGCAGACATAATGACGTCAAATTCATCAATTATTTGCACCACTTCTGCCCAAAAGTGCAGGAAAATTGAAATATACAGCAGCAATGTGCATTGCTCGTAACTCAAGAGAAATAAATCAAAAGCCTTGAGCAAGTCTAGCTTGTGGTCTGACATCAGCACTCCCTCACCCAGGATATTGGCACCACCAAGCCACTATTCGCATAACTCCCGCCAAAACTGCCCTATTTGCACCACATTGCCAAATAAGCCGGGAAAGTTGATACATGGATCAACATCATATACCTTCACCATTGCAGGCAAAAAGCGTCTTATGGCCGCCAACCAACTGACTTAGTTTTCCTCACTGTTAGTAGTGTCGTAAAAGTTGTATTTTTATCCCGGCTCTCATAACCCCTTTCAGGTTAATAGATTCCCTGTCATTTAGCACCTATCCTTGCCAGCTGTTGCCACCTGGGAGTTCCTCCGGGAGCTCCTGGGAGCACTTTAGAAACCTTCATCTGGGAGATCCTGGGATCTATCTAGGAGATTCTGAGAGCACTTTGGATACACAGAAAAAGTCCCCTGCCCCTCTAGGAAGATATTCCCAATATTTTGGCACCTCTCCTTGTCATCTGGAAGTTCATCTAGAAGCTCATGGGAGCTATCTAGGAGATTCTGGGAGCACTTTGCAAACATAGAAGAGGTCCCCATGAAGAAATTCCCAGCCTTTAGGCACCTATCCGTGTCCCTTACACTTACACTTCACTAATGCCAGAAAACTGCACTGCATCCCAATGTACAGCAATGGAGACTCAGCTTGGAGAGGAACCTGCTAGGAGAGTGTAGACTCTCCAAACTAGTCACAGACTAAAATAAGTGATTTCTTCATAAATACTGGTTAATGTCATGCTTGGCTCATTGGATCTCATCTAAGAAACAAACCCATGAGAAAATACATACACATATAAAGTTTTTGATGAGTTTTAGACTAGTTACTAGCCTAACAACTCAGCCAAATCGCTGTGTAGGAAGAGGACTGACTCATTTGCATGAATGGAGACTATTCTGCCATGTGGATTCCCTTCCCCAGATTTCCAAGCTCCCTGCTGCCTATAGTGGCCACATTGACAGGGGGTAGAAGCAACTGGAGGAACAGCCAGTTATGTATATTGTGTATATTTGGCACATTCCACAGAAACATTTCCTCCTCAAGGAGAACACACCTCACTGTTCCTAAGAAGGAGATTCTTCTGGACTATGGATATAATATTATGACATACTATCTACCCAGAATAATCTCCTTAAAAAGTTTACCTGCTAGCGTAGCCTTGATGGCGCTGACTGGTGTTTTGCGAAACTCAGGCGTGAGCTGCCGTAGGGAAGTGACAGGTAGAAGGTTGAAAGACCCAAAGTCCACCAGCAGTGCAGATACCTGAGTACAAGAGCATTAGTATTTATCTATATCACAGAACAGACACTGGGATAGAAGCGTTCGTATCAGGGTGTACAGAAAAGGTGCAGTAGCTAGCACCTTATCCGAGCTTCCTAACCTGACAACACTGAATGGTCACTAATTTCATCACCATAGAATCATAACTTGATCTTAACTTGGCCATGAACAAACATGCTTTTAGTTACAATGATACTGAAGCTTTATATACTATCACAATGTGTTTATTTTGAATAGGAGAGATTATACAATGAACATAAAATGACCATAGTGCCCCTGCCCAGGAGAGCTTGGTTGACGATATTCTTGACGCGGACCCGGTACCATCGCTCGTCCTCATACAGTGCAGCATAGATAACCCCAATCTGCGGCTCCTCTACTGTTAACACAGCACCCTGATGGAGAGAGAGGCATGGATTCTTGTTATTGTTACATACAAAACTGTGTAAACATCAACGGCATATTAAAGTAAAGTATATAGACCTAGGAAAACCAAATTTCATTTCTGTTGGGTCTCACTGAGCATTAATATTAGATGCTGCTTAAAGCCCAGGGGTGTAAGACAGGCACGGGCAAAAATCAGGAAGCCATGCATTTACTTGATATAAATGCCTTCTATTTTTTCCAAATACCAATCCTACCACTCGTATGAGGAAAATGCATGTCATTTAAAATATTCAGAATTCAGGAAATCCTGATAAAACCTGAAGACTTACATCCCTGAAAGCCGCATGACGTGAACCTTTTTTTTCATAAAATTATTTATCACAAAGGCATCTTACCTCTTGGTAGTAGAACACCGCCATTTTGTTCATAAGCTCTTCACTGGCGTCCAGTTCTTTGTAGATAACGAACTGAAACAGAATACAAGGGTAAACTTCGCTCATCATACACGGCTTGGTGGCAGGAAGCTAATGATTTTTTACCTATACATGTATCTGTGAAAACAAGAGTCAAGAGTGTCAAAATTTAATGCATCTATCCAAGCCTTACTTTTCTAAGTTCCCTCTATTATGAAACATTTTCACGCTTAAATTTAGAATGTGCTATTTGCTTAAATATATAGTGATTAATTCAGCTCTGTTAATGCAAAGTGAGTTTATTTTAGTAAATAGAGTATACATACATTAATAGATTTTAACAGTGGTTAATATATCAAAACATACTGTAAAGTCAGATGGATCGCCAACCCATGTCACAAAGACCTCGCTTCCACTGGATGGTAATCGTGCATCAGGCGGAGATGGGAGTCGGCTGTACTCCTCTGGGCTAAGGCGCTCTACAATGGCTTTATCATTAACCACTGTGTCATTAGAGTTCTGGTCCTTTAGCTCAGAGCTAATGGGGCTCGCTGACGATTCTTCTCCAGAAGACGTCGAGCTATCTGTACCGGAACAGGGGCTCTCTGTAATCCTCAGTGTGTTTGATACATCGCCCGCCAAAAGGAATATGTTGTCTCCGGCCCCGATATCTGTCGTCATACCAAGTTGTTCAAACAGACCTTTGGCCTCATCGAGGACATCATTGGCCTGCTGCGATGTGACGGAGGCGTCGGAGATCTCCCCCTCTGAGCTTGATGTGATGTTGAGGCTGTCTACGACAGGTTCCCTGTTTACACACATCAAAAGTAGGTTAAATTAACCATAATTGGTATATTGTGTGCAGTCTGTTGTCTAGGTTTATGGTTGACTTTGGCATCAAAATCTGGCATACTGGTCGATGTTTATTGGCCAAAACGCAGAGGACACCTAATTTACATAATTAATTCAAGAATCTGTGAAACATTTGCTCTCTGTTTGTATACATTAAACATCTCTCCTTTTTCTAATTCTCAAAATGTCTTCACGAATACGGTACATGTTAGTGCTAAGAGTGAAAGAAAACTTACATCCATAAAACTGGATCTAACATCTCCTCATTGATACTGATAAATTCAGAATTAACAAATCTGTGTATCTGTACTACAGCGGGCTCTTGATCGGTCGCGGGTGCCACTGTCCGTACATAGATTGCTAAATCATCCGGAGCCTTATCATTCAGCTCATCTTTCGCTGCTGGTGTCCACGTGAACCCAGGAGGTGGAAGCTCCTCTAGGGACACTGTTATTGCCTGTAATGATGTAATTTTTAAATCATGTGTTCATACCCTATTTGACTTAGGGAAATTACCCCCCCCCCCCCAAAAAAAAAAATAGAGAGAGAGAGAGAAAAAAAATCTTACGTTTTAAGGCTCCCCCCCCCCCACGACGAAGACTTTAGTTCCAATTTTGTCACTATTTTGTATAGGGCACAGATAAACTAAAACAGGATCATAATGATTTTTGTCTACAATAATGATACATATACTTTATTCCAGGCGTACCTAGCAGATTGTACATACATTTACATGGCTTTCCAATATGCAAACACTAGCTAGGCTTTCAATATAAACCCCATAAGGACACATGTATCTAAGATGTCAGCTCACCTGGT
The DNA here is from genome assembly GCA_949317995.1 of Acholoe squamosa. Classification (NCBI taxonomy): domain Eukaryota; kingdom Metazoa; phylum Annelida; class Polychaeta; order Phyllodocida; family Polynoidae; genus Acholoe; species Acholoe squamosa. The sequence goes on along the minus strand of OX439049.1, from coordinate 28,724,796 downwards.
GTGGTAAATTGTACAGCGGCTTGCTGGCTACCTCCAGCTCCCGTAGACTGGTGCAGGGTATTACCTCCTCATTGCCATAGTCAACGAAGAGGACAAGCACCTGGAAGTAATGAAGGCTTGTAGAACTGGCTCTCAGTATAGTACTCACCTAACACTAGGGCTTTATCTCAATCGTTAGAGCTTAATGTCACAGTTAAAAAGGTCAGACTGTACTTATCAAAGGCCTACAACTCAAACCTTTCTTTCACTCATTAACAACTGCTTCAAGAATCTTTGTTTACTTTTTTGATAAAATCAATATCTGGTTTACCTGTTCTATCTAAACAAGATCTAATTATCTCCTCCCCCCCCCCCCCCAACAAGCCCTTTCGATTCCCATGGGAGATTTTTTTAAAACACAAGATAGAATAGAATGGCGGTGCCCAGTAGTTTTGTTCGTTGTGGTGGTACTTACCAATCTGTCAGGAAGGATACGCTTAATGATGGCTCGGTACCAGCCGCCATCCCTGAACAACGACATGACCAGACGTCCCTCCTGGAGGTTGTGTACAAAGTACTCTGCACCTCCCTGGTCGATGACGTCATAAAGGAAGATAATTGATTTTAGTTCTAACATAGTCTATGGATACATAGTACATTCCCCTACACCATTTCATATGTACTACTCTAAAAGCTGAGGCTTATAGACCCATTTCACACCTCTGGTGCGCCTTAAACCATCTCCAGGAACTGAGGGTACACCTTATTTCCCGGGATATTACATACATGGACTAAAGTAAGGAATGGGAACCATTTCAGGCCTCTTGTGTGGCTTATGGCAAAGCCTTTATCCCGGGTTCCGTTTATAAGTGGGTGCAGCTTATAAGCCGGTTTTACGGTAATTATGACGGTCGCTCTTTCATGAAATAATCGCTTTCTGAGGGTGTGGCTTACCCATAAGTGTGCCTACTACCTGGTATGTCAGATTATCCATGAATGTACCTTATATGCTAGGTTCATATATCTAACATTCACTGCTCTACAATGGAGTCTCAATACCATATACACACTCACAGTATCTGTTCATGACAGTGAAGTAAACCTTACCTTGGAGTAAACACTGGTCACCTTCTTGGTAAGGGACTCCAATTTTACAAGGCCAGGACCTTGTATTTGTAGGTGAACTATACCGTCCACATCAATAAAGCTGACAAACGCCTCCACCATCTCTTCACCCTGAAAGTGTACCATTTGTTCTCAATTGGAAAATATCACATGGTCATTGGTTCAGGTCTTTCAGTATCGAAACCGAACCAACTGCTAACAATTTCACATTGTGTTTTGTCTTCTCCTAAAGACTCGTCGATATCCCTTGTTCTCAATCCCCCCACCCCCACACACACACTACCGTAATCTCCCGCGTATAAGGCGCGTCTTATACGCGACTCAGATCGTGGATGGGTCTTGTCATGGGAAGCAGTCTGCCTTGAGTTTGGGGTGCGTCTTGTACGCGGGGTACCTTCAGTATATAAATTGTTATGATGCAGATCATATAATATTCAGTGAGTGAGTGAGTAATAGATGTTTAACGCCATTTCGACAGCTAAGGTTATATTCATGGCGAGAACCTCATTACACAATTTCACAGAGGAATGTGTCAGTGCCCCCGCATATGTGCACCACACACATCCGAGGGGATAGGAAAGAAGAGAAATAGACCCTTTCAAGTGGGCTAGGGAGGCCCGTATAATTCTCAGAATGCAACAAATGAGGTGTGAACACAAGTAGATCTTACCTCTACAATTGTATCATTAGTTTTCTTGTTTCTTTTCCACCATTTGAACACTCCATCAATGTTTTGGCATGTTAGGGAATGAATTTAGATCATCACATTATCTAAACATAGATAGAATGTCTGTACTTGTGTCAAGTACCCGGTATATGCAGCAATAGGAAAGGAATGGTAAAGTGGCTCCACCTAGTGCCAAATCTAGGAATCATTCATTGTATTATACTTTTACATCCAAATATATCAACCTAACACATGGGACTTGTGTAAATTTATATTGAACTGGGATCTAGGAATGATTCCTAGATTTGACACTAGGTAGAGCCACTTTACCATTCCTTTCCTATTGCTGCATATACTTGACTTAAGAATAGATATTCTATCTATGTTTAGATACTGTGATGATCTAAATTTATTCCCTAACATGCCACAACATTTCTGGAATGTTCAGATGGTGGAAAAGAAACAAGAAAACTGATGATACAATGGTAGAGTTAAGATCTACTTTTGCGGGAGATTACGGTAAGTCTAAAGCCCCCATCCAGAGTCACAATTCTTTTACTTCCCCCATCTGCATTGGATTTATACATGTATTATACCTGATGTATACATGTACTGACAAAAGATATCATGGTTTCCAGGATGGCCCCATGGAGAAAACGGTCCCATTGGTCTCAAGGTCATGGAGGACTGAGATTAATGTTGTATTAGGCCAGATGTTGGCGGGACCGTTTATAGAAAACGTTTTTTATACCTTTTCTTTCCTAATGGTCACAAAGGCACATATATTAATGACTTTCTTTTTTCTTTTGTATTTTTTTACACAATAACCTCTTGGCGTTCTCAAATGTTACAAATACGTTTCTTGCTAATTTGGAAATATGTAGTGGATCCATCATCAAAAGACATACTAGTATGTTGAACATACTAGTATGTTGTTTCAACTTTTAATTGTGTTTTTTGATTATTGCATTCTAGTGCCGAAGGCACTAGAGGGTGGGGGGCAGCTATGACCCTGGGCATTTGATAATTTCATAGCACGGATCTGTGGTGCCCACTGGTGTCTTAAGGCGACCGCAGACAGGCCAGACTCGATCGGTATCTAAGGAGTGTGGTCCCGATCTGATCGGGAGTATCAAACATGTTTGATATTGTCAGACTCGATCAGACGCCCACGCAGACGCTCCCGATCGTCAGGATCGGCCGACCCAGTCGGGCCCGTCTGCGGTCAGCTTTACACTAGAAGCGCTTATCTTAGCGGTGCTTAACTTAGCAACCAGTATCATAGCAACGTTAAACAATTTTGTACTCTCCCAGCAGATTCTCTCGGAGGTTAGTTTGTCAGTTGTTTCTCAGGAACTAATGGTCCAAATATAATGTATGACCAATCAAATTAAAGCTCATAGTATGGGTTATCCAGATTTACAATCGATCTGCAGTTTCACCTATTAGTTACATCAGGACGGGCTCCGATCTTTTTGATTTGGGATCCAAGATGGCAGACATTGTAGACAAAAATAGCTATGATGACTTTGAGGCATTGTGTAAAAACTATTTACTTTCATTTTGCCTTTGAATTCAACGATTTAGTAGATAAGGAGACATTTCATTGAATAGGGACATCCCATAATATTAAATTTCTTGATATCTTAGAGAAAAATCGAGTTAACTTAAAAAAAAAGTACATACTTTTGTCTAGCCTCTTTTGGTTTATCCGTTCCTGGCAAGCAGTCAAGCTTATTTTAATGGGGAGGGGACCAGCGACGAACCAATGCCTTTTTATATTATAATAGGGTAATAACAAGGTTGCCACCACATAAAATATGATGCAGACAATAAACAAACTAAGAACTGATAGAAATGTTCAGATAACGAGCTCTGATCTACTAGTCCTCTTCAGACCTATTCATATTTCTATTACAAGATAACTGATGACATCATAGGCTCATGAAATCCACTATGACTCCTACATAGAGGCGTACATTATGCTAGTTTTGCTATGACTGCTATACTAAATTCTTTTCCATCACAGGGCAATTTTCTCTGAGGCTGTTCCTTCTATATGGCCGTTCTCTCCACGGGGCCTACTGCACTGGTAGGCATTGAGAACATACCTTGGGTAGGACGGGTTTAAGGTCGCGGACATTGAGGACTTCTGTTATAACTTCGTTGATGTTTATATCTTCATCGGTGGAGGTGTCGTAAAGGGTGACTGAGGGATCGCCGTCCCTGTAATACGACAGTGTATCATTAAGAAAAGGCTGCCAACTTCAACTCATCAAAATCTTGTATACCTTAATGCTGACAGTTAGACTAATTAATTGATAAAAGATAGAGTAAAAACATGGAGCATAAAGCACATACTGTACATCTGATAGATAATGCATCATTCTGCCCTTAAATGATAAAAACCTATCCTCACCGGCTGTTGACATCAGCCACACAGGGGCGGCTCAGTACCATGCGGGTTAGTTGTTCGACCACTGCCTCATTGTCCTCTTGACGTTCCAGTCCTGCGAGGTACGCTACCACCGCTTGGAATGGTAACTCAGCCTCAGTCGGTAGCAGTGGTCTTAGCTGTGTCAATGGTACTAACTCACTGTCTCCATAGTCAACACATTCACAGAGGGCCTGGTAGGGATACACAGATACATAACAAATTCTGTAGATATATCTAGTTTTGTATTGATATGATCCGATAGGGCATTACAGAAACAATTGATTGGGGTAGTGTTAAATAACCTCATCATAAGTTCCATGAATCAATCAAGCAAACATTAACCAAATAATTCATTTTTATTTTTTCCCCTATAGAAACAAAGCAGGCATTGAATAAAAAAAAAAAGCATCAGTGATCTTACATTATTGCCCTCGATTTGCGTGACTCTGACCCGATAAAAAGGGTTGTCATTTTCAGCGGTTGAAGTGGTGATGCAGCCCGCACACAGATCACCGACCTCTGGGGTGTAGTCTGTATTACTCATTCCATTCTTCGCTATCAATGCTTCTACCTCCTCTAGTTTTTCCTGTGAAAGTTACATTGATGACGCTTGTAAGTGGTTTCGTGAACAGGTTCCAAGGACACAGGGGGTAGGAATAAATATTCATCACTAAAAATCTTTTATCTCAAATAAATGATTTAATGTTTGTCTCGTATAGTCACGGGGGCACATTGAAATTGAAGTCTTTCAGTGCCTCGGCAAATAAAAGAACAACAAGGGTATTAACGTTTATGTGTTAACTGCTGTAGTTGACAGTTCCAAATTACACTGAAACTATTGTAAATGCACCTAAGGTGCTTCTCGAATATAAGGCAAGAGTTTAGATGTGCAGGGATGTAAGTCAGGCATAGGCAAAAATCGGGAAACCATACATTAACTCAATATAAAAACCTTCTATTTTTGAAAAACAGCCCTCCTTTACCACTCGTATAATGAAAGTACATGCCATTCAAAATTCTCAGAAATCAGGAAATCCTGATAAAACCTGAAGACTTACATCCCTGATCTGATGTGGAGTTAATTCTGGTTATTGGCATGGTCTCAGTGTATCCACATTGTGTATTGAAATGCTTACCGAGTACTCTTGGTCCACAACCCGCAAGACGATCTGGTTGGCAGTGGCTATGTAAGTCACTATGACATCCCATAATGACTCAGTCGGCAACTCCAATGGTGCTGTGAGATGAAGAAAATAATGTACATCTAAGTCAATTGTAAAAGATTGAAAATTCCAGGGTTGCTTGTTCAAACGTTGATACAGATAATGGTGTGGGTCACAAAGTCAATAATCATTCTAGATTTGGTTAATACCAAACTTGACCTACCTGGTTCTGCTACCTTTGGCAGTTTTGCTTCAAACAGTTTCTTCCCCGTAGTAGAGTCACACAACTCAACTAAACACAGATCTTCTGTAAAACAAGGGACATGTTTGATTTATTTCATTATACATTATATGCTATTTGTTTAGAATCAGGGATGTAAGTCAGGAATGGGCAAAAATCAGGAAGCCATACATTTACTTGATATAAAAGCCTTCTATTTCTTTTTCCAAACAGCCCTCCTTGCCACTCTCATAAAGAAAATAAATGCCATTCAAAAATTTCAGAAATCAGGAAATCCTGATCAAACCTGAAGACTTACATCCCTGTAGAATGTTTATTGTGCAGTCTACTATGTGTATATTTCTGTAAAAAAAAAAAAAAAACAGCCATGAAATTACATTTTCACCCCCTTTTTTAACTGGTGTGAGGGATGGGTGGGGTTTAGCATATATACGAGGTTACCAGACTCTGGTACTAGTAACAAAGTGCTAGGTACAGTCCTTACCTTTAATTTCTATCACAGTCATTTTACATTGGGTGTCAACAAGGTTGTTGAGTTGTTGTGTGTGCTGGTTGGAGAGGAAGTGCTCAGCTTGGTGTAATGCACAGCGCACCGCCTGTGCGGGAAGCTTACAAAGACTTGTCTGTAGCTCCCTCAACCTGTTTTTATCCAAAACTTCACTGTTGCCGAAGTCTAAATAATAGACCTGAAATAATGCAGTTTTCTATGGTATTGATATGCTTTGATAATTCTAGCTCCAAAGTTTCTTCCATATATCAAGTGTTTCATTGAGAGAAAGTAAATGCATCAAACTGGGTGTCTATGCATAGTGGTCTGTCCACCTTTAAAACAGCTATAGCTGACGGTATCAATTTTGTGATAACAAACATGATGCACTTCTGTAGGGATTACTATACCGACTTAGCCAAATTGATTTTCAGCCGATGAAATAATCCAAGCTATTCACTGTGGTCCTCTCGGGGGGCTATTGGTACCCATCTGATAACTGTTATCAGTGATAATTGCTGGTAATCGGCTTCAGCAATGGACGCGCCCATTGGGCAATGTGCTCCCTCGGTATAAAAATGACAAAAGAAAGATATCTACTGGGTACATGCATAAGGTAATCCTAAAACAAGGTTCAGATATTTTGTAGCAAATACTTTAAACAAACATTATGGCTAGGGTGTATTTCTTAAATTCTAGTTCTGTCTCTATAACCTGAGTACCTTGCATATACAGGGATGTGATTTGAAAATCGCACAAGTGTAGGAAGATTTTTCAAGTCCAAATATAGGGTATTCACTGTAACAAAATAGACTGCACAGGCACTCAGTATAAGCTTTTTGATAGTTTTGTGGTGTTATATATGAAAAGAGTAAAAATTTAAGTTGACATGAAGGGGGGTCGGGGGCATGCCCTCCGGGAGGAAAATTGTTGAGATTTTGGGTGCCACATACTCCATTTCTAGAATTAGAGTTTTTGGAATTGGTCCATCTGTGCCAGCCAAAATACCAGACCCTCCTCCCCACCACCAGTAAAATATTTTCTCAACAGATTTGGGGAAATCATGAGGGCCGATTTTTTTGCTCCCAGTTGTAGGAAATCCTACAATTGTAGGAGAAATTACATTCCTGATATAAGGCACATCCTGAGTTCAGGAACATCTTGCATATACCTGGGCTTTCTTTCAGGTAGATGCAGTGCTTTAGGCTGCATAAAATTGATAATCAGCTTTGCGGACAGCGCCCTCACCCCTTAAAAAGGGCCTCATGGACACTTTTTATCATCATAGTACAAAAAATGACCTACAAAAATGTGCACCCCTTGAAAAAATAATAAAAATATACCCTCACCACCATTGTGGTACTTCTACATGATCAATTTTCATAATTCAAACAGCTTTGGAATCCCTATAATGTATTCTTTTTGAAGTCGTTTATTGGGCAGAAACAAAGTACATATAAATGTAAGATGTTTCTATCTCATAAAACTGGCTAATTGATCAAGAGAGTGGTTGATATTCTGCATGATGAATAATTAGGAAACATATTTTGCAGGGTATTGGAGAGCACATCCATCAAAGCCACAGCAGCATAATACAAGAATAATTAAACATGAAAATGATAAAAATAAAAATCTACCTCCCTCATTGTTTCAAATAAGGGAAAAAAAGTTACCTCCCTCATTGACAAAATATCATAAAACAAAAAAGCCTCCCTCCCTCACTTCATTTTTTCAAAAAGTGTCCGCAAAGCTGAAAATCGATTTTATGCAGCCTTATGTGTGAGATACTAGAGTAAGTAATTCTATATTTACTTCGGTTGTCTGCGGTTTGGTAGCGCTGATTTGTGCCCGGTAATAGAAACCATCTTCACTGCATTGGGCAGCTGTGTATTGGCCAACAGTCGACTGTCCTAATAATCGGCTCTTCTGTAAAAGCATGATAGATACAGACATATAAAATGAATAATTACATACGAAAACATAAACCATGTGCTGTGGCATTTTAATAGAATGAATGACTGTGTGGGTGTGTGGACTCTGTGGAGTCGGGAAGAGGCATTGAATCACTATTCCACCATTATACAGTTAATGTTGATACTGAGTGAGTATTGAGTAATAGATGTGTCGGTGCCCACGCATATGGGCACCACACACATCTGAGGGGATAGAAAAGAGGAGATATAGACCCTTTAAGTGGGCAAGGGAAGCCCGAAGGTTGACACTGAGAGTTCACAACGTAGAGCTAGTACAGTATCGCACATATATGACGCATCTCGCCTATAAGTCGCACCCTGAACTGGGGCTGATTTTTCCCAGTTTCCTACTACTGTAAAACCCTGCGTATCATACGCTGTACCTGTGTATAACGTGTACCTTGACTTTGGGAGAATGCTATAAGCTGCACTTGAAAATTTTGCTATTTCTTAGTGTTGTCTGTACATAAACAATGTATTTATAAGCCACACCCTTACTTGAGGAAGGATGGACAAGTCGCACTAAGGTCCTGAAGTGGTCTGAATTAGCTCCAGCTTTTATGCAGTGTTTTACGGTAATTAATGTATCTTTATCCTAGTTATAAGGCACACCCATCTTTTGGGAAGTTCTATAGGGCGCTGCAAACCTCAGGTATGCACATAAAGTGTGGCTTATAGCTGAGGTACTACAGTAGTAAGACTTACCTCGGCCAATTTGTTGACGTCCGTCATAATCTGGGTCACACAGGTGTCCTTTAGATGCACATAAAAGAGCGAAGCATCTTCAGCGTAACAAATATACACGTTAACCGTGGTGCTGCAGAACAAAGGGAACAGCCTCTTTATTGCACATATTTAATAAACATAAAAGTCTTATTCTTTTGGGGAAACTTTAAGAGGAATCTGGGAACAACCTACCATTGTACGTGCAAATATGCTATGGTGCAGATTGGAAGTACCCGGTAGTCAAGTCGGCACAAACTATGAACAAGAATGCTAACTATATTACACATGGGATCTTGCTAAGCCAATGTACAACTACCGTACTTCATCAAGTACAGCGAAGTAATTTGGGCGGGGGGGGGGGGGATCTTAAGAGCAAACTTTCCAAAACTGGTGGAGATTTTATGCCAGAGAAATGTGTGTGAATAAGAGCATATTTACCCTTTGGCTGGCTGGGTTGCACTTGCTATACAAAGACCTTGAGATCCACCTGACTGAAATAAAACAATATGGACATATTTAGTATATTTTGTTAGAACAATTTTAGTACTGCTGATGCAGAAGTACATCATCCCCATTGGTTGTCATGATGCACCAAGGAAGTGCGGGTGATTCTGCTCACCAGCACTTCATTGGAGCATCATCATGCCAAACCTGAGGGAGTGTATCAACCGTGTAAGGCCATATTCATGGCGAGAACTACATTACATAATTTCACAGATGAATGTGTCAGTGACCGTGCATATGCGCAACACACACATCCCGAGGGGATAGGAAAGAGAATATATAGACCCTTTTAAGTGGGCTAGGGAAGCCCGTTCAATAGTTTAAACTGCATTACACACTGTGTTTGCTTAACTGATACAAATATCATACAGGGTTTATTCATTTCAAAATCACAGATGTATAAGATAGACCTCACTACCTCAAAAGCTAACAGCAGACTAGGGGGGTGGGACTAGGCCCACAGTTTATTGATATTGACGTCTCTATGTCGTTATATAGATTTTTTCTTGTTTGTTTTTGTTTCTAAATTAAAGTCATTCCTCAAATTCTGCGATATGTTAGAAAGACTGCTATGGCGTTAGTGCTTGTGTCAGTGCTACATATATCATAAGTGGGAACTTTCAGGTGAACATAAATTGTAACCAGAGTAACATGTACAATTGAATAAATTCACATATGGCAAGACCTAAACCATTCTGGAAGCCCCATGAAGCGGCTGCAGATAAGGCTGAACCTATTAGCCTAATTCTAATAAGGGTTCTGGTATAAGCCGCGGCTTATACGAGAGAATTCACAGTAATACAGAGGGTTGTTAAATATAAGCAATTATGTTCCCATAAGTCACAAATGTAATGTAATAGTACAGTGCACACAGAGGCTAATAACCAATCCCTTATGCCTTGTGCAGTGGTCAATAACATGGTTAACTCTAGCCCCCAGTGACCATTGACTTAATACTTTTTGAATTATAAGTGTATACTTACATGGTCTACGGCTGGACTCCGTACCGGATATAATATCGTTAAGTTGTCTTGCCCTTGACTGCAATCAATTTAGATTTAGAAATTATTTTTTTGCTTATGTGCTTCAATAGGGATGGTCTTGGAGAGCAGGTTTAAAATGTTCAATGTTTGCTATAAGGGATACTCATGTGCACCGTATAGGATTGTTTCTTTTTCTTCTTATTATAGTGTGCAGTAAATTACTGAGAATAGACTATTGGGGGGTTATAAGTCCCTGACCCACTGAAATCCAAGAGTAGCTGGCAAGGGATCTGGGTTACTGACTATTATACATGTATATAGATTATACCTCAGACACGAGTAAGCTACGTACGTATCTTGGTCAATAGTTGATAAGGTCACTTACACCTCGACCACGTGAGGCCACTCCTCTAGGAGGTCCGTAATATTGTTTGGCAGCTCCTCCCTGTACGTTTCCTTATATTCCACAGGCAGTCTCGAAGACCACAAACCGTTTGGTCTTCGGCTGACAAGCTATGGGAGAAAAGAAATATAAAACACACTACAATTTAGTGGCTAGGTGATACAAAAATCTCACCCTGTGGATAGAAAACGGCTTATTTTAATTTTAAGGGTGGATTAACGGTGACATTTACAAAGAACCAGTACGTGTTTACAATTATCTATAATACACACTTTTGTAATATGGACACTTACTATTTTTACCCGCTCCTGCCACAGCCGGATATCAGCTTCACTGTAGCTCTGTGAATGTGCTGTACCTAATAAAATACAATCATGTCAAAGTTTTATCAACACAATATACTGAGGCACACATAACCTGTTTCTAAAGTGTATACATATACATGTATTAAACCCTATCAAACGATACTCATACTACCAATTTTCAAGCCTCTGTCGACGAGATTTTTATGAGAATTTAACTAAAAAAGTTGTCTCTTGAAGAAAAATGTAAGTAGTCTTCACAAACACATCTATATATTTTGCCCTTCAGATTCGGAAATTTCTTAATATTTATCAGAAAATGCCTCAGAATATGGTATTTCCAGGCCTTTTTTTTTTTTTTTGCTCCCGGCGGTGGGTTGTGAGATGTGAGTAGTGTGTTCTTTTTTTCTTTTTTCCTCTACCCGACCAAAGTTGCAGGTGAAAAATCCCGTAATCCAAACGGCCACCTAATCAGAATTAGGTGGCCTAATTCAGATTTCTGAAAATCTTCTTGTACCTTGGAGCCCCACGTACTGGCAAAAAAACACAGGATAATTCATGACACATAGTTCATGTTGTAGTTCAGAAGATCTACAGACATTGCAATGGGATTATTACCGGTAATAATCGTTTCATACGATATGATTCGGTTTCAATATTAGCTACTACCGTAAATTCTCTCGTATAAGCCGCATCCCTCAAATAAGCCGCACCCCCAACTGGGATAAGCCATAGCCAAGGCTGGAAAATTCAGGGTTTAGTACTGTTTCATAGTGTAAAAACCCTCATATAAGCCGCATTCAGACATTGGGCCAATCCTATAAGCCTAATTTGGATTTTGATTCTGGTATAAGCCGCGGCTTATACAAGAGAATTTACGGTACCAGATCCCCTGCTAGACCTGTCATAGATTTAACACTACTCTGGTATACTGCTACATACAGTGCAAAATATTCATACTTACCATTCCGTGGTGAGTAAAGGGGATCGCCTGAAATAGAAAGGTGTTATGATTAAGAATACTGGATACTTTTTCTAACAAGGTATGATTATTTCATTATATCTGATGTAGTTGGGACTACCAGGTGTGTGTGTGGTAGGGGTAGGTTCACTTATAAATCTTATGATGATGCGCTTTTAGATACCAGTGAGTTATTACACACGTAAAGGGGGGTGGGGGCGCAAAGTACACCCTACAATTTATTTCCTTAATAAGCATGCTCCGTCACTTCTTTTGTTGATTATTTTTATTTTTAGGATGACGCCTGAAGTTTACACCATACCTGCAGACTCCAGACAAGAAAAATAAAAACAAATAAACTGAGACTCAATTATTTTCTAAGAATTCCCATTCATATACTACCGTAAACTCCCGCGTATAAGACGCGTCCTCTACGCCAAACAAATGCCTTGTGCGTCTTATAGGATGTATTGAAATTGGGGGTGCGTCTTATACGAGGGGTAATTTTGCTATAGAAATGTATTGAATTTACAAATATTAGCAATAAAATGTGCGTCTTATACGCAAAAATGCTCCTGCTGAGTTTGGGGTGCGTCCTATACGCGCAACGCGTCTTCTATGCGGGAGTGAGTGAGTAATAGAGGTTTAATGCCATTTCGACAGCTAAGGTCATATTCATGGCAAGAACTACATTACACAATTTCACAGAGGAATGTGTCAGTGCCCGCACATATGTGCACAACACACACTTCTATGCGGGAGATTATGGTATATATTATTGATGAAAAGAGATAAGACTTCCCATTCATATACGATATGTTATTGATAAAAAGAGATATCATTGAATCTGGTCGAATCTGTCCTAGGCAGATGGGTCTCTAAAAACTGAGATAACAAGAGTTTTTAGGTATGTTACACAATGGGTTTGAATGTTAGATAGTGTATTGTGATAGACATTGAAGAAGAAAAGCCAGTATAGGTGAAAAATCCCATTTCCTACTGGATACATCAACTTGTCCCAAAACAATGGATCCATATGAAATTTATGCACTTGTAGAGCATGATTTTAGCTTTTACGTTAAATGCAGGGTTCCCACAAAATCACCAAACTCAAATGCCATGACATTTCCATGACAAAAATCTAAATTTCCCAGAACACTTTTAAATATATTTGGACATTATCAGGGTTGACCTGCCAATAAAATTCCTGCAATCGAGGTGGAAAAAAAGTCCCCCCAATGGATTTTTGCAAAAATATTCAGTTTTACCATTTTCCATGACTCAAGAAGAATTTTTCAGAAATCCCATGACTTTCCCTGACAACTTTTAATTCCATGACATTCCTGTCAATAAAGAAAACTAAAACTGGCACTGCTGTGGGGGAAAAAAAGAAAACTGGCCCAATGACTAACTAGAAAGCAACCAAGGAAAAAGATGCACGGTACTCCAGTTTGATTGATCTGTTACAAAGAAACACTGGACATCACAAATGCTACTGCTAAACCCTACACACTGAGCCATACCCTGAGTTTAGGATAATAATGTCAGACACACCTGGCCCTTGTAAAAGCTTCAATACGTTAAGATATTGTTGGCCAATAAACCTTTTTCAAACTTCAAACTTGAAAACTAAGAGAATCGTACTGTGCTATATGTATAAGGTTTTAAAAGTATCCACCTATAAGCCGCCCCCTGACATTTTCTAAACAAGGACGCATTGGTTTGATTTACGAGCTGTGGCTTATATGGAGCAATGTATGTTAAATACAGCGTTCTGTCAACACATAAAGAATCCTCTATCCCTATGAAAACATCTGCCACATCATCTATGCATCACTGAAAATTCGGAAACTATCCTAATTCAGGGATGCCACTCACTGATCCCCAAAAATTCGGAAATCCTCCTAATTTTCTCATTTTACAATAGGAAATAACTATAGGAATGAAAATAAAAAAATTCGGAATTCCTAAAAAGTTAGGAAAAGTGGCATCTCTGCTAATTTTCTCAATTTCCATCAGGAAAAGCCAATAATTCTACTACAGGGTAAGTAATGAAAGGTGCCAGCATATCTATATCGACTAACGTATCACTCCACACAGAAAGCAACCCCATATAAAGGCCAGTAAGGGTTAGATTTTGAGGTCCCTGAATCTTTCTATAGTTAGGGGTTACCGTTAGTTTCACGCGTAAGCCTTGCCTTATATACGAGGTACCTATTTCAGGCAACATATCTAAATATGAGAAAAATAAAACAAAAGAACTGTCTAGCAAATCATTCAAGCTCTGGGGCTGCAAAGTTATGCGGTACCCGGGTTGGTACAATGAGCATGCAACATCTAGCACACACCAAGTTGTTGTGAATGTAATACATAGAAGAGAAACCACAACTTTTACCGTGTCCATACGGCTTGTCTGTTTGTGATGTATATAATGAGGAAAACTGTTAAAGACAAACGCTACAGACTGACCAATGTTAGATCTTCTATTGATAATCTTAAATAACTCTGGATAGTATTAGCTTGATATATTACGAATAGGAAAATGCAAAAAAAAATCCCTATGTCACCATGCTTATTTTCATTTCATGACCACTTAATTGAAATGCCTTAACTAGAGAAATGAATGGGCAAAACATTTTTTCATATTTTGCATTATAGTAAATGATATTCTATTGATGCATCTCTGAGACTCTCTGAACATGTAAAGGACATCTTTACAAACATGTTAAAGAAAGAAAAATGGGGGGGGGGAGGGGGTCACCATTGAAATGGAAGAGTTGTGAATTTTTCACAAATGTAAATTTTCCCTTAACTATAGGGTCCTATGGGAATTCAAATGGCATATAAATATCTTCAATGCATTTATAGCGATCAGAAATAAACAGAAAAAAAATATGTAGAGGTAAAGTGACCCAACGAGGATGAGAAAACCCATTAAAATAGTATAACTGATGAGTTCTGATTTCTGCCACCAGGTGGCTTCTGTGTACCGGGTAGCGTTTGTCTTTAATTTGATGCTTGTGTCAAAATAAATATCAAAAACACATTACAGGGCAAGGATCTTTCAAGGTAGCAAAGAAACAATTGTCAAAACCCCGAAAGTTTAAAATTTTGATTTTAAGAAATTCATGAATCATTCAATAAAATGTACTTGAGTACAGTCAAGTCTCGATATGTCAGTCCTCAATGGTAGTGATTGTGTCTGGGTCAGCTGGGTAAAAAGTATCTCTGTGAAGGACCTCACTGTCAGAGGCACCTTTCACCTTTGGAACCAGGTGCAGTTACAACCTTTTTGCACCAAGGCGACGATTTCTGCTTCAGAAAACTGGCCGATTCAGGGGCTAGGCTATTTTTCTCTGAAACTGATGCGGGTGGTTTATCAAAACTTGATTGTATCACAATAATAGCACATAATATAAGAGATGGAGCACATAAGGCTGCATAAAATTGATAATCAGCTTTGCGGACACTTTTTGAAAATATACAGTGAGGGAGGGAGGCTTTTTTTTTTTTAAATTTGTTATATAATATTTCGGCAATGAGGGAGGTAACTTTTTCTTTTTCCCCTTATTTGAAATGATGAGGCAGGTGGCTTTTTAATTTTAGAGGTTTACACATTATCTGTTGCTTCAAATGCAACTGAGTTTCAAAGAAGAATATTCCTGTCTATGCTGATTTGGCTTTGATGTAACCCCTAAAACCATGCAAAATATGTTTCCAGTTAAACCATCTTGCAGCATATCAATCATTCATAAAATCAATCCAACAATTTCAGGTTGAGAAAGCAGACATTTTGGGGTTTCCAAAACTGTTTGAATCGTAAAGATTGATCAACTAGAAGTACCACAATGGTGGTGAGGATTTTGAGAGATTTTTTTTATCATTTTTTCTAGGGATGCAATTTTTTAGGGTATTTTTTTGTAGAATGATGATAAAAAGGGTACATGCAGCCGTTTTTAGGGGGTGCGGGCGGTATCCGCAAAGCTGATTATCAATTTTATGCAGCCTAAAGTCCTGTGTAGGGAGACAAGTGCAATACAACGCATGAGGACACATGTTTGAATGTAATGGTTTAAATACTTACCTTTGATGCACTTTAGCGCCTGGCATGCAGCACGGGCAGCCGCCTGCTTTGCGTCTTCTTGACTAGTGAAGACACCTGCAAAAAAGTTCCAACACACAATGGCTAACTTTCAGTCCTGGCACATTTTCTAATGTGCAGTAGGCCTCAGATTTGCCTTATATCGAGGTAGCGGATTGTCCAATGGGCGTGGCCATTGTGGAGCTTGTTACAAGCGAGTTCTACCGATAAGAGTTACCAGATGGGTACCAGTCATCCCCAAGAAGCCCACAGTGAATGGTAGGATTATTTGATCCCGCTAGGTCGGTAGTTTCTAGTTGCACCTCATACATAATAATATACTATAGTACACAAAATAGCTAAAAGTTCTTATGTGTGCCCATTTCCCAAATATCTGAGTTAAAGATAAGTGATAGTATTGTGCTTGTCTTGTTTGTGAGTGTTAATGAGGTTAATGGCTTACCTCCCCCACCATGAGTGTGGTTTTTGACGTGTACCACACTTACATATCCACCAGACATGGGCATCGTCTCCCAGCGTGGGGCATCAAGCCCCTTCTCGCGTATATATGTTTCTAATAGCTGAATGTATCGATGGGAATCTATAAATGAAACAACCCCCACTCATTGTTATTGTATATATGTATATTGACTGGCCGAGGGTGTTGGTCTGGGGAATTATTTCTATCAGAGTCCTTATAAATCATTACCTTTTTTTCTTTCTATTTGAAAGTCAACATCACACTTTCATCCAAAGA
This sequence comes from Acholoe squamosa, assembly GCA_949317995.1. Lineage (NCBI taxonomy): Eukaryota > Metazoa > Annelida > Polychaeta > Phyllodocida > Polynoidae > Acholoe > Acholoe squamosa. The sequence goes on along the minus strand of OX439049.1, from coordinate 28,708,007 downwards.
GCAATTAGGTCTACTTGGACTTTAAAGTAGGTGACAGCTGTACCAATTGTACTGGTAGTTCATATAGATCTAGTGATATTTTTTTACTGCAATATATACCATTGAAGACTTCTGCTTTGGCATCGTTCTCGATCGGCCTCTTGGTATTGGTGGTTTCCTTTGGGCTGGGAGATGTTTGTGTTTTCATGATACGCTGAAACCGTGGAGGTACCTGCAAATATCATGTTCTCAGGATTCAACATTTGAAGTAACTTAGTGAATTGTCTGCACTTTATTATCCTTTACATTGTTATAAACTAAATGTTCTACATTTTCTACTGATTTCACAATCCTTAATCAGTAACCGACTTAGATTTTGAGAGTAAGTTATCTTATCTATCTACATTATCGAAACATCTTAATTGTTGAGTAAATTTTAATCGTGACCGATTTCTTTTTAGAATTTGTCATTTACACTTAATACTTTAAGCCTACTACATTTAGAGCAAAAGGTTACATTAAGCATATTTGACTTATGTACTAAGTGTATGTGACCTTATAAAATAATTAAGACAGTTAAGATTTTCAATGCCAGTCTAGATCGTGAACTGTCTTCTTTTTTTTTTTTTTACTTCTGTGTAGGACATCTATCAGAAAAGGGAAATAGATGAGAGGTCTATTTCAAGAAGAATTCACATACAAATGTGTGAATATTGTGAACAAATATACACACTGATACGAAACATGTAGAACAAACTCGACCATTTCTGTTTTTCTTTTTCCCATTATTTTGTAGTAGGGTACCAAGTTTATAGAGCTGCATCTTGATCAAAGGTGCACATGATAAAGCTTTACTTGTACAACAAAGGGGTTCATTGTTAATACAAGTGACCAAGGGCCCCAGATCAATGACGCAAGACAGTGATATCAACAGTGGCCTTAACTGACCTTATAGCTGCTGCCAAATTTATGTGTTTCATTAGCTGCGGTGTTGAGGGTTTGGTTGGGATGCAGTCTAGAGCTGCTGACCGGTTTGGTAGGGGAAGGCGTTGGCTGAAAGGTGACGCGGACACTTCCCTGGGGCGACTCATTGATGTTCCGCCCTGCTTTAAACTGTTAGATAACATGCACATGTAGCCGACCACCAACTGCTAGGTTATACATTTTACATTGCATGCCAATTTACAAATGATAACCTGCTGCAATGTAATGCTATCATGCATCTACAATGTACATGTACCGTAAGAATTCTATGGATTCTCCAGTAATTTTAGTGGGCAGATACCAGTATATGAATTATGATAGAAAGTATCAAACTCAAAAATATTTGGACCAATCCACTAGAAAAGCAAAAGCACATACTATCATTTATGCTTGTAGACGAAATAAGCGTTCCCCAATATGTGAAGCATGTACCAGTGGTGCCAAATCAACCCAGCCTATGCCATTTCAGCTATCAATAGGTTTTTGAAAACTGATCGATTGGAAGGGAAGTTATGATCATCATCATAAAATTAAAAAGATGTTTATCGCTCAAAAATTCTTTGATTGACGCATCACAGGAATTTAATTTTTTTTCATTCTGTGAGGCACCCTGTAATTAGGGGCACATACGGTATTCATATGTATCATGACGAAAAAAATGACATGTTGGGTTAACACTTTATGCGGCACTTAAAGCGTTAGTCACATTTACTAGTGGTTAAACATATGCACCATCTTTATACCCTCTTCTGATTCTAACCCTTAGGCCAAGCTAGTGTTAAATAGCATATGTTCAAGTGCCGTGACAGTGTTCAAGTGCCACGACAGCACTTGTAACACTTGTAAGTAATGCCATGACCTTCCATTGGGCTTTGGGTAATGTTTCTATATGTTGTCATCCACAACACATGTATGGTGTTAATTGTGTCCCAATCTCCCACCATGTATCGGGTTTCTGGTGGTACTAGTTACCTGAGTCTTCTTGTGTTAGGAAATGGGTTCCAGTGAAGTGTTAGTTATAATAAGTGATAACTTACTGCTGATGGTTCCGGGCCCTTCTGGTTGGCCGCAGCACTAAAGCCAGATTCTTTTCCGCCGAAGCTAAATGTGGTGTATGATGTGGATACAGGTCGGGCGGCTGTTGCTGGCTTCTGTGGTGCACATGAGGGTGCTTGTCGCTTGGCTGGTGCGTATGATTGAGGTGGTCGGGATTGGTAGTTTGGGGGAGGCCTGGAGTTGTATGTGCTACTTTTTTTTGTGGAAAATAAAGAAAATTCTATATAAGCTCCAATAAACTACCATAGCAATCGTGTAAAAGTTCAGCCATGGGAGTATAAGTTCTATCTCTATGGTTCACAGAATATTTACTTTCTAGCAGTTGAGATTTTAGTGTTGCTGTATTTCATACATAAAAAATGAATCAATTTTTCTTTTCACACTTTTTATAAAAATTCTAAATTTATGTACCAAGATGTGGAATGTATGCACTATGCTGACTACATGTATATGGGGTTAATACACTCCCAGGGTATCATAATGATTCATCAATGTAAATTGCAAAGGGACCTGAGCCCAAACCCATCATGCAATCCATAAAGGGTTCAGATTAAAAGCGTTTGGTCTTACCCAGAGTATGGAGGTCTTGGGTGCTGGTATGTGCGTTGCCTCACACCACGCTTCACATACACTGTCGGCCGCCGCATATGGCCCTACAATAAGAAATATTAGTCATGACGGCCTTAAATTGTAGAGGTAACGGGACATACCGTAAATCCTTACATACAGGATGCCCCTTGCGTATAGGATGCACCCTGAATCATGCTAAATCCCATAGAATGCACCTAGGATCAAATTCTGGTCCATTTAGTACTATTCTATAGTGGGAAATCCTCGCCTATAGGACGCACCCTGACTTGAGCTACATCCTAAAGGATGCACAGACTGTAAATCTAGTGTATAAGCTGCGTCTTATATGCGAAGATTTACGGTTGATTATATCATGTTCTATACATAGATAATTTTTTCATAGGGTGAGTAAAGGAGTATCCATGAAACCTTATACATACTCTCATATTAAATGTGGGGACAAATACTAAGGAAATCAATGGAACTATAAATCTACACATCACGGTGTTTGGGCTGGTTGAAGTGATCTCGAGAAGTGAACATATCTCACCCCGCCTCCGCCTTTTGTCCGCTTCTTGTTGCTCTTCTGCTTGCTAATCATTTTAGCAATATGCGCAGTGGATTCATCAGCTACAGCTTTATAAACCTTTTCTCCGGTTTTATTGTCCCTATGAGAACAAAGAAGTAACATAATCTTAAGAAATATTGTTGACAGTGTTTATGATCAAAACTACTTCCGATCAGGATTTTCTCAACAATTCTATCTCTCCATAAGTGAGGAGTCAATTTTCATGTCTAAACATTTTCTGGGCCATTTTCTCTCCCATTGTGTATGTATTTACAGGGATGTAAATCAAGGTGCATGAAAGAATTTAATATCTAAGAAATGTAATTTGTGTACATCTATGGGCATGTCGAACTTGGAAAACTAACATCCCTACATAGACATGTGCACATTTCTTCCTATACGCTACAACACCAGACACTGAATCTCCTACATACCATGCTTCCATGACTGTGTCGGGTATAGCAGCCATCAGTGCCTCGACGGTCTGGTAGCCAAGCGCCCGGTATGGCAGTGGCTCACCAGTAATACCATGATAGTCACCTAAACCATTAAAAAGTAAGTTACTAGTATTCTGGATAACATCTATGATGCACTTACGCCATGTGTGCATTTAAAACAATTCCCATTATCAGCCCATTATTCATATCCAGGGATAGAAATACCATCAGTCATACGATATATACTAGGCAGTGCTATGGTCGTCAGTGATACTATACTGAACGTAGGAGAAGTAATCTACTAGAGGAATAGTTGTTTCATAAACACATCACATTGGTCATGTTTTATTTTTGTATAATATTAAGTGGTTATTGGTGTACATAAATGATTCCTGTATCCATAATTCAGATTTTTGAAGGAACACCACAGGGATGACTGTGAACAGAGCTTACCACTGATCCGTCGTGCCGGGACCCCCTCCTTTACACTTTGTAACACAGACCGGAGGAGGGTTTTCACCCCCGCCAGCCTCCGGTCTTCTGCCATTGTATTTCTGAAAAAGAAGAGGATCGCACTTGGTTCATAGTCTGTGGCTTTCTGGGCCTAAAAACAGAGAGCAGTCACAGACATCAAAGGTTGTCGCTTTCTAAAAACTCAGTCCCCTGTCCCTCATCTGGTGTAACACTGCTGTAGCAAGTTCGCAAACGCTGTCAAAGCATGGGATCAACTGCTGGAACTATTTGTGTGTATCTGTGTTGCCACACGTAGCCCTAATGAAAAGCTACAGAGCCTCTGTCACACTCACAGATTTACTGAGTTGTAGATCAGTATTGCAGTAATGATGTCGATGAAAAGTAACGTAAGCTGCCTAACGTAATCTATCAAAGTATGGTAGGGTAAAAATTGCCTGCTGTCTGCTAAACTTTACAATTCGCCAGGTAGATACTTAATGCTGGGCATCCTCGACCACAGTGGGGGTACCATGCTAACACATGGTAGGTACCACCACGACCAAGTATGGTGGGTCTTTTTAATAACAAAAAGCCCATTGTTCATACACACTTATCCAAATTTTGTGCAATTGTCATGGAAAATAGCCCACAGCATAATGTATCTGTTTCATCGCAAAATGACTTGCCAATCTTTCCATGTTAGACATAAGTTGGATAGCTAGAGTTGTGTGCTATACGTCATATTCTTAGTACACACTAGTCAAATAAGCTGATTCTACTTTTTTGTTTCACTACAAATGTACAGTCATGCGCTAAGTTGATCTATTTCTATTTTAAATATTTGCGCTCTACATACACATTCGCTCTACTCCCTAGACCATTAGCACTAGTTCTAGGGTTGTATTTTTTTTCAATTTCTATAAGAAGAGAGAGATATTATCATGGTTTTAACTAAAAGTCTAGTAGGGCGAATGGTCCAAGCGGGTAGAGCGAATGGTCTAGGATTAGGGCGAACTGGCAGTAGAGCGAATGGTCTATAACTCCCTGCCTGTATGCGAGAAAGACCCGCACAGTTCCTGCCTCTACCTGCCACTACTGACTAGTGCCAGGTGCCCTTTTACTCCATCATTCTCAGTGCCATGCTGGTTCTGAATGATTCGGAATCTGAGTGAGTGACACTGACACTGTGACTATGTGAGTACATGTGGGTCTGACATAGTCGTAGCATGAAGACCTCCTTTGGGGAGGTCGTAGCCTAGCCTAGGTACATCTATTCATTAGTATTGCCAAACTTGTCAGTTGAGCGCGAGGACATTTCGCGCAAATCTCCTGGCTTTTGTTCTCAATGAATCTTTCTATAAATTAATATGTGGGGATGTGGCATACTTGGTTAGGCCATGGGAAGTCAGGTTGCAGTTTACCGTCTAGGACTTTTTGAAAAGTGATGAGGCATTTTTTCATTATTCATTATCTATTTAACATAACAAGGGTACGTTGAGGTTGTAGATGAGACCATGTTGACTGCATTCCTTGCATCGTAAGCTTCAATTTGATACCAAATATGCCCCCCTTTGGTCACTGTTATCATGTCCAATTATATTTTGGAGAAATTTTTCAGATTTTTTTAAATAATGAATAATGAAAATTTTCCATGCGGCCACTTCAAAGGCATGCGGGCGGTGGACGGTAAACTGCAATGTGAGTTCCGTTGGCCTAAGCCTAAGGGAGTGGTCATTATTTATCAACAGGGGGGGGAGGGTGGGTTTGAGGGGGGGGCGTAAAATTTTCAGACCCCTCCCGAGGGAGGGGCTAAAAAAATTTTGACCCCTCTTGAGGGGGGGGCTAAAAAAATTCACCCTCTTTTTAGCAAAAAAGCCAGCGCGCTACTATAGATCAAAGAGAGGCGCGAAAACTCTCCGCGCCTCCGGCGCGGGGGGGGGGCACAAAAAATTTTGACTGCCGTCGAGGGGGGCGTAAAAAATTTCCGCGCCTCCGCGCGAAAACCCACCACCCCCCCTGTTGATAAATAATTACCACTCCCTAAGCCTAGCATTCCTGAGAGTTTGGTTGAATTCCGAGAATTCTAAGATACTGAGGGAAAATCGAAGTTTTTGCAGCCCCGACAGATTCACTGTTCTCACTAGCGGGCCGCCCAAGCAATCTCCACTCCAGCCTCCCGGCTCTGAAAAGCACCCTGTCCCATACGATGCGAGGAGGCCGGGACAGGGTCTCTGACTCTGTCTAGATCTAGACCTGCCCCGGTCCCTATGCATATAATGTTAGGAACGAAGTGCCGAGCGGTGGCCTCCACTATCTAGATCTAGACTAGTCTGACAGTGATCGTAGAGTGACTGAGTCTGAGACTGAGTCAGTGAGTGAGTGACACTGTGACACTCACAGGACTCACTCGCCAACAGCCTCCGGTTTGTTGAACTCAACACCTTTTGTTGGGACAGCTAGATCTTGAGACTCAGATAGTTTGTTATTCACATCTTCTATGTCTTATTTATGTCTAGGAAGGTTGCCCTACCTCAAAATTCCTGTCCTGTTGATACTTTCGGTGAGAATCCTACAGACTTCAGAAGCAGAACACGCAAAACAGGAAACGGCACATGCGTACGGTCTTCCGGTTCTTCTGCAAAGCGGACAAAGTAGTGATTTTTAAGAGAAATTGAGAAAGAATTTACTATTGGATTGAAAGTTAGTAATTCGTAATGGTCAAGAGTGTATCTGCAAGCTCTCACACTCCTTGTTGAATCGCAAATATGAGAGAAATGACAAAGTGTTGTCATAGACTAGTGTACAAGGTCGACGACAGATGGCAGGACTAAAATTATTTGTGTTTCATTCTACCACTAGGTGACGCGGCTGATCTGAATTCCCGCCAAGGATTCGGATTCGGCAACGGGCGGGTGCCGTGGCCAGGGGTCCCCTCAAGAGGGGTCAAATTTTTATTAGCCCCCTCCCTCTAGAGGGGTCAGAATTTTTTACGCCCCCCCCCCTCAAACCCACCACCCCCCCCCTGTTGATAATAAATGACCACTCCTAAGTTTGGGGCCACCCAAGATGTCCACTTTGAACCCCTCAATTCATAACCCCTATTTCTCTCCGATAAAGTTTTGTTTTATTCATTGTTTGTAATTTTGTAAATCATAACTTTACAGCAAATTATATAGGCCTATATAGGGTAAATTTGGATATGTATCGCACACCAAGACACGATATACAGGCAAAGGTTCACGAGTATTGGGTCTGACTGAGGGTTATCTCATGAGGCGAAGTCAAGTGAGATAACCCTATGTCAATCCCAATATGAGTGAACCTTTGCATTTATCTCAAGTTGAATACGAGAGCCCCATAGGCTTAACCAAGAAACTCTGTATCACACCCCACAGTGTGATAACCCTTCCCCGTATCACACTCCCTGGGAAAACATCCAAAACGGTCAAATAACTGATGATAAAATCATTTCTAATGCCAAATAAATTAAATTTTGAACATATCTGACTAAATAAACTTGAGATAAATACAAAGGAGCACTTGAATTGGTCAGCACTGAGGGTTATCACACTCGGCTACGCCTCGTGTGATAACCCTCAGTGCTGACCAATTCTCGTGCACCTTTGTCTATTTATTTTATGTTGATGCCCGTGATACTGACAGGTCATAGGTTTAGCAGTTCAGCTGCGTATCTCACACCCCCCGTGAGATAACCCATGAAAATATCACACGCCGAGGTCACATGACCATTTGATGACGTCATAGCTCCACGATGGCGATGTAAACAGTGCGCATGGTGGCAAATTTAGTTGAAATTAATTGGAAATTCAAATGCAAATGTTCACGAGTGGGGAGAACTTCCGAGGGTTATCTCACTTGCAGTTCAGCTGCCGCGTGAGAAAACCCTCGGAAATTCTCCCCACTCGTGAACTTTTGCCTATATTTATTTCATGTTTTCTTAGTCAGAAATGTTCATTTTTTTTTTGGAAATGGCATAGAAAGATAATTATTTACACGTTTCATGAACATTTTGGGTGGTTTTTACTGGCCGTGAGATACGGGGGTGGGTTAGCTCACGGGGGTATGAGCTGCAATGTTAGACCTATGGGCTGTCAGTATCTCGGGCATATCAATATGAAATAAAACCAAAATCCACGCCCCTACAGAGAGCAGAAAGAGCAGAAAGGCTGTCTTTTGGTGTCTACTGATCCCGGGGGGGGGGGGGGCACTCCATATATATTCTATAGTAACCATTTGTGTACATCACTGTTGACTTGGTACCCCTTGTAGCGGGACAATTTTCGAGAAATATATACCCCTTTTGGCGGGATACACCAGTGTAATCTCCCTTATTTTCTCTAGTTTTTAAAATTGCACCCCTTTGATGGGAAACCCTTTGAAAAAATGGCAAAAAAGTTTACCCCCCACTTACACCTCACTCTAAAATTGTGAAAAATTGGGACCCTTTCGAAGGGAAAATTTTCGATAAAACCAAACCCTTTTACTGCAACTTTTAATAAAATGCAACTAACATATTGATAAGTTATTGAAGGAAGAAAGATGGAAACACCTTTTGTGTGGCTATTCAATATACACATTATCCACATTGTTAGTTCTCGGACTTTGTATTAAACTCAGAGCAACCTAGCTCAGGGGTTGTAAATAAAAATAATTTGAGGCATAGAACATGCTTCTGAAATGAAGAGGTTCTGTTGCAGGAGTAAAAAATCCTGATATAGACTCTAAGACTCAAAGTAGGTTTTGAATTCAATGTGGCTTACCTAAAATAAAGGGTTAGTTTTAAAGGGTTAAGGATTGTATCATATAATTATATTCAGTGATTTAAACTAGACTCTTCATGTCTGTATGCGAGATTTCCCATGTTTTGATGTTTATAGTATCCAAATATAAATTTGCTTGCAGAAGCTTAAAATTGCAGCTCCTATTGCATACTACCAATACATGAAAGTCTTAGTAAAAAGGACTAACAAATTACTAATAATGTCAGGCAAATGCTAACAAGGGTTAGTTCGAAAACGCTAAGATAGGATAGGAAGTTTGGACACATGCTTTTTGATACCCTTTGCTAAAAAGTTAGTTTGACCTCCTAACTTCTTACTAATATTTGAGGATCGTTTTTTTCAGTGTATGGTCTGTTGCATAGTGAACCCTTCTATCAAAGTTTTCATTCCTGCAAAAAGGGGTCTTGATGCAGGTAAAAGAATGCCCTCTTTCCCAGTACATGTCATTATCATATATGCGTGTTAGCCTGGTGCAACTACAGACCCAGTGCAATTTCTAGATGCAACAATGTTTAGTCTCACAGTGGACTCACGCCTATACATCTTAATAATACTCTAAACCCCCGCATTTATATGAGCCACGGCTTATAGACCATTTCAGCCCTCTTGTGGGACTTATAGGACCTTCTGAACTCAGGGTGTGGCTTATACCATGGAGGTACATGAAATGTATGTAGCTCTATGTTTATGGAATTTAGGGATTGGGACCATTTCAGACCCCTCCTGAGACTACTAACATTCTCCCAAAGTCAGGGTGTGGCTTATTACTAAGTTATACACGATTGCTGCGTATACGCAGGGGTAAAGGTAAGCAGAAACATATAACGTACATGCACATATACTTGTTTCATAACAGAAACGCAGACAATGCAACTAGCAAGCTTGGATACTCTCATGAGCAACATGTAATAATAATTGTGACCCATCCTAACAAAATGGTACTAAATTCGCACATTTAGAGGCCTAGATATAGGCTTCTCAAGTGGTATAGTGTCAAAAATATCAGATTTTTTTAAATTGATATTTTAGCATTTTTCTAACCTATGGGTAGATATTTTTCAGGATCCTTGCTTACTAAACGTAATTTAAGCTTCAAATGCCTGATAGACATAGCCATAGTGTTCTTGGATATATAGAATTACATAGGAATTACATAGGATTCATAAATTATCATATGTTTAATATGTCAATTACCTCAGTTTAATCGATTTTTAATTCATCCAACTGAATTTACCGACGGAAGATCCATAGTGGATCATCCATAGTGGATCACCTGGTTCAAATATGCAAGTGTTATATACCAAATGAAAGCTCTTGATGAGCTGTAAATGAATATGCCAATAACTAAACATTTTGGATGTGCGACTTCCGTACCATTTTGTAAGGATCGGTCACAATTGTGGATCAACATGGTACCGTAATCTCCCGCGTATAAGGCGCACCTAGAGTTTTGGAAAATTCTCAAAAAAATGAAAAATTCATAACTTTGGTTCCACTGAATGAATTTTCAAAATTCAAAAACCTATGGGTAGCTTGGGCCACCTTTGGCCCTCCTGGGCCCCATTTTGTCCTATTATGACCAAGGAGGCATGTAAGATATCAAAAGAAAGGTCTTGGTGTCCCCCTTGTGGATCCAATGAGAACTAAAATCCCCCGTATAAGACGCGCCTTATACGCGGGAGATTACGGTAAAAGGTATGTCTGGTAGGGGGTGCGCGGGCCTACCTTTTACCGTGTTGACCCACGTATTTAGAAATAGTACAAAAAGAGAAAACAGTTGTTCCCATTACTGTCTCTTTGCTTATTGATATACAGATAGGTCTGATATTAACTTTGCCATTTTACTAAAAATGGAATCATCCCTCTATATGTCAGTAGGGCTCACAGCTATATATATATGCTGTCCATCCATCCACAACCCTTTCCGGCCCTCCTTTCCTTCTGGACAGTGGTCAATTCGTATTACTATGGAGACACCTAGAGGCCAATGAGAGAAATAGGGCATAAGTGTGTATCTCATTTCACAGGCGGTGCCACTGAGTTAATTAATAAAATGGGAATAGAAAGTGATGAAACAGATGATGAATACATTACCCCACTTTCCTTGTCATAGACTATGGGGGAGTGTAGATGGGGGATCCCCCATCTCACATGTCAATTTTAAGAAATGGTCATGTCACATGTCACTTGAATCCCATGTCCCCTCTAAGAACCTATCATGTCCCATGTCGATTTTAAGAAGGCACCTATGTCATGTCACTAATGTTTTGGCTCATGTCACTAATGCCCATGTCACATGTCGATTTTAAAGCAGGAGTTACAAATGGCCATGTCACCATGTCGAATTTAGTGGTCCACACCCATACTATGTAAGTGAAACCTTCTCAGTCTTTTGCTCATTTCTTTTTGCGTTTTTTAATCACCGATGATGCAGATATTGTGGGTATAGGCCTATAATCGACATTATGGATAGCAGAAAGTTATTTTACCATTGCTAAAGGTCGAATCCCACTTGGCGCTTTAGGACCCAAACATCTCTATGATTTAGTTTGTTGCAACTTGCATTATACGCTGTCAACAAAAAAGCGTTGCAAAACGTTTCCCCATGGCTCCTTTAATATCACGGCAAAATATTTTAAAGCGTTAAAAACGTTGTTTTTTACGTTAAATAACGGTTTTTTTGTTGAGTGGGTATGGCCCTTGCTGATGCCATTGTTTATTTCATTCCGAATATCACCGTAGGATTAGGTCCAATTTGAGTAATTCTTGTATTTTATGGCCCCAGATTCAACCTTAGTCTTCATTGTAAAGATAGGATGTGGTAGAATGGGTTCAATACATTAAATCGCCACGTACAATAACATAAAGGATGATCAATTAGGGCATTAAAAGATTTCGTGAGATACAGGGGAGGGTGTGATCTATGGAGTCCTAGTGTCTAACGTACAGGCTGTTAAATTGAGCAGGAAATGAAACTATTCCTTACTTTTCATTTTCTCTAGGTGTAAAGGTATATACAACAAATCAAAGAGTGAGAGAAAGAAAAGATCAATATCATGCAAAGATAAACCTTTATTCAAATCTCTCACACAATTTTGCACACTATTTCAATTACATAATTTGTAAGATACCGGTAACACCAAAGTTAACATGTTATGGTTGTATTTCATATGAAAGGGTCCTTTATTGTATAGATCATCAACAAGTGAGATGCACACACGGATTGCAAACATTGCTACTTATGATTACGCTGAAGTAGAGATATATACCTTCCTAATCTCCAGATCAAACACTTCGGTTCTTTGTAATGTCACAGACAATAGGAGGTCCTCTTTCCTAGTAACATGCAAATGCTGTATGATCATCCATATATCTTCTATCTGGCATCTGGCCTCTTCTAATGGTTCAGTCCAATCTGGGTATGTGCCAACCAACAGAGCGGACAGAGCAACATACCTAGAACATAAAACTGAAACTAGGACTCCGATAGAGAAAATGATTTAATAAATTGCATATGATCATGATCTTAATGGGCAACATACAAACATTCCTATGACACTATATAGTATATCATATAGTCTGGTTCTGCAATATATGGTCTTCCCCAAAAGCTGGGTGCATTGTCATTAATTGATTATAATGATTACATTGGAGTTTGACTATAATCACAAGTGATTGTCATAGAATATATATATGTGGGTGTATAGTTCTTCGTTATGACTTGGTGAATCTAAGTGGATGTGAGAGGGCATCTTGTAATATCACCTACAAACTAGCACACCATTATGAATGAAAGGCTGGCTGTATCTATATCAATACTGTTCTTCTAATCTTCTGAGGCCCTTTCATGGAGCCTACCAGAACCTATCTAACGCTTGTTAATGCTATGAACTAGTAGTTCTGCGAAGATCGTGAATACCACCATCAATAGACAGACTTTTATGATATGGAATAGCCCTGTTGCACAACAACTAATCAACTTCCAACACATACTACCCAGAGAAGACCAGAAGGTGCTCTCATCTGGTGAGTGGAAGAGTATCCCATGACGGTTAGGCTCATCATACCTGGACATGTGAGAGGAATGAAATTGTTCAGAGTAATTCTTTAACCCCTCTGTCCTCAGGTATGCCCAAGATGATTCTTGACCCCACCGGTAAACCCTGGGCATTAGCTCATAGAATTTCTTCTTGCTACGAATGAGTTCCTTGAGTCTGTAATGCATGTTAGTATACACCATGTCATGTGGAGGTTGTAGAAGGTTAAATGTGTCCACAAAGTAATGGGACAGGTACCTATGTCCTAATGCTAGGGCAATGTACTTGAGGAAGTCCATGAAGCGCTCACCAAGGTTCTCTAGACTCCAGTCAAGGTTTGAATCTCTATCATCTCTCAATAATGACAACATTGCAGTCTTGATGACGTACGAATTTAGGCGACGAAGCCCTGCTTCAGTGTCTTTCATGAGTGCCTGCAATAGCAAATATGCAAATCAGACGCATTTATTCCCCAGGATTCATTCAATGCTAACGTATATTGATCAAGAGATGTTTTAAAACAATAGTAAAGATGCATGGAAGACTGTTCTTGGATAGTCCATGAGATAGACCATGTGACAGTTTAAGCTGGAGGTTTAGGTTGTCTAGACTTCCTACTTGGCAAAAATCGTTTTTATAACGTTTGGGAACATTTGAATTAAAAAAAGAATTGTAAAGAAAAGAAAACAGCTTCTTCATTACATTTAAAACCTTGCTTTATCTATTTTAAATGTTTAATTTTTTCAACTGCTCTGTTCTTTAATCAAGGGATCAGTCCCTTAGCTAATATTTGTCGGTATTTGTAATCACTCAATATGATAGTTGTTTGTCAGCAGTTAGTTAGTAGATGTCAGCATTTAGTCATTATTTGTCAGTGATTTAGTTAATACCGACTAGCACTTATTTATTAGCAGTATTTGTAAGCAGTTACTCAGTAGGGCTATATATGCTAGCATTTCGTTGCTATTTGTCAGCGACTTCGTCAATAAATGTTAGCACTTAGTCAGTAGTTGTCAGTAAATTGCATCTCAATGGTCCCCTACATTCGTTTACAAATGCATATTCCACTGATATCCTTCTTGTTCTACTATTATTATATGTTTTTCATAGAACTATATACCTCTTCCCCTCTATCATGTTCTATTTATTCTGGTGAACAAGTAAGCAGAGTTAATCCACAGTACGTGTAAGGCTATAACCAGTGCCCATCTGTCAATCCAATGTGCTATAGACCTTTGTATGGATGCCTAGTGGAGCGGTGGCGATCATTGCTTCTGGTATCTAGAGATAGGCACTGTTAAACATCCAGTATATTGGGAAACAGCTACTTCTGATGTACCCAAAACATTCTGGAGCCAATACAGGGATTTTAATTTCTGATTGGTTGATAATGCATACTGGTTCTGCCCTATGGGCCATAACTCTCAACTCAACAGTATATTAATCACTAGTAGTTAATCTAATAGTACCTACACAAAAAGAAAAAAAAAATAGAAAGGATTATTATCATACAATACCTTCAGAATCATAATGCAGTGTTTTCGGCATCCACCATCAAAATCAAGAACTTTCAGGAGTGCTACTTCTTCAAGTGAAAATGACCTTCGCCATGAATCAATTCCATCTTGACTCTCACATGAAGAAACTGATTTGGGTACGTAGTAAGCGTATCCGTTATATTTCTTGAATCTATACGATGGCACCATGTCAACAAGATAGAGAAGATTTTGTCTTCCCTCATCTTCATACACATCCAATTGAACAGCAGGTCCATGTCTACGCAATTTAGCATAGAAACCTTGTGAGCGACAGCTTCTGCTCTGTAGTAATTTATCAAATGTACTGTAGAGCGAGTACACCTTTGAGTCTGGACTTATATACCTTTGAGACCACAGTCCAAAATCTTTTATTTTGGCATAAAGAGGATTTCCAGGAATCTCCTCGAGAATGAACTTTTCATCTGCGGAAAAGATGACCATAACATCAAACTCCATCTCACTTGTAGGGACCTTGATTCCCTCTGCAGTGCTTCCTGTAGCCTTGAAGTCAACAGCTGTTTTCAACTCATCCTTAAGGTAGGCCATGAACCTTCTATGATGTCTCTCTTTCTTGATCTTGTTGAAATGGTCTGGCTCACACTTGCTTCTGTAGAAGTCTTGAAGTTTCTCCTGTAGTTCAGCACTCGAGTGCCAGACTTGGTCCATTGATGTGCTGTTCATTGCTGCAGTGGGAAAAACAAAAATGTATAATACATATTTTACAAGTTGTGCAAATGTCAATGTATTGAACATAGTGAATGGAACATGTATTATATTACCATTATCATTAAGTTTGAAGAGTCTTGCTTCCACAGATGGTACTGATGGTCTGAATGATATAGCTATCATAGCTATAGGGCCTACATGTAGGGCCTACTGCAAGAGATCACTTCTGGCAGTTGCGACTACAAGGTGTGAAGTCCACGGGCGTAGGAAAGGGGGGGGGCAGGGGGGCCTGCCCCCCCCAATAATGAGTAGGTTCCCTATATAAGCCTATATAAAAATATAGCAGGCCCCCAACCGAGACCCCTGTCCCCCCAATAATAATTTGCTTCCTACGTACGCCCCTGCTTCTGAAGTCGTACCATCTTGAGTCGTACCACCTTGGGTCTAAAGAATCGATGCACAGAACATTTTGAAAGAATCAAATTGGCAGCCTTAGAACATCGGGTATTCCTTCTATTGGAAATCAGTGCCTATTTAAAATCAGGCACTAGAAGACGACATCCACATATGTACTGAACTTGACAATACCAACCCTACAGATGAATGATGGAAAAAAGAAAAAGAATTATCTGCGTAACTTTTTCTTGATTGTCCCTGAAATTTTAGCTCTTCTGTGGCTAAACCATATTCGATAGTAGGTTTATTGGTGTCATGCAAGTTTTATTGTGTGCCGAAAATGGGTCTGCACTTACTCCATTTCAACTTGGTACAGGGTGATATTGTTCATCACGGGGTAATACACTTATTCATAAGGGTAATTTCTCCCAATAATATGAAAACAGATTTTGTAAGGTTTTCGTATCCTAAAATAATTTGACTGCCCCATTTCGAGCTGCCTCAAAGATTACAAGCACGACATTACCCTGTGTTCTGATATTTTGTTAACTTTATTCTTTATATAATTTTGTCATTAACAAATCAATGTCATCCAAGGTCAACCGTATATGTGTATTGAAGATCTAACCAGAATATGGAAATAAAAACGACTACAGTCAAGGAAAAACGGTCCCCCCAATGTGAAAATCTATTTTAAACTTGAGATCACAAGCTTCCCAATGGTGTATCACAGTGGACGGTATGTCTTTTAGTTTTAGAGAAATGGCACCATGAATTTGGGTGGCCATCATTCTATCCATGTTGCCAATAGGCTTTATACCTGATTATTAAGGAGCACACTCTCCTGCACAACTCCTGCAGGGGTTTAGTTTTAACTCATGTGATGTACCTAGCCTAGGTCACGCAGGCCTACTAGATCTACTACTGTAACAGTAACTAGTACTGGACTAGTAGGTTTACCTCAGCCTAGCTGAAAACTGCTCGGGGCCTCTGCCACGGCGACCCCGACTCTCGAGCAAAGATTCTACCGGTATTTCGTATCTAGGCCTATATTCAACCACTGAATAACCATAATGTAACCTACTTACTCAGTTAGTTTCGGTCCCGGTTTCGGTTCCTTTGCCCTGTTCTGGCCTGTTACGCGTGGTCGAAGTGGCGTGTTTGGCCAAGGTCTGTCAGACCAGAACAACAAGTACCCTCGAAGTGAGATGGCGTAGGGAAACTGTGGGGAATCCCCTCAGCATTGGGAACACTCTAAATATAGATCGGTCTCTGTCTGGGCACCTCTGGCCTCCAGCAGCAGGGCCGATGGCAGCTTTCTGTGTCTCTGAAGGACTTTGGGCCAATGTCAATGATTGTACAGTATAGGATAGGTCAGTCCATACAGTCCTATAGTGAAGGCCAACCCCCCTCTACCCCCCCCCCCCATGAAACTAGGTGACCTTGTGTGTTCAGTATTGGGCCCTATATAGGATAAGGGGGTTTATGGAGCTATCATGTATCTTCCTGAAAGGGATACCAAATGAAATGAAGAGACCATCTAAGCCAAAAAATCCTGCTGAATCCAAAAATGTTGGCCTTTCTTATCAAAATTTGACCAAAAGTACCAGAAAATGATGTTTGGTGAGGGAAATACTTTTAAAAATGTACAAAAATGATATTGAAAATGATTGCAAATCTTTAAATATAGAACACATAAATCAGAGTTAATACCTCAATCCACATACCCAAATGTCTGCCTATCTCTCAGTCAGGCAAGTTCTGGGCTTGTACATTACTCTGCCTATCCCACATACAGCATATCAATTGTGTACCTATCACTCATCCTGCCTATCTCTTCAATCTGAAACATTGACAGTTCAATCTGGTTATCTCTTAAAAGGCCTAACTTATAATGCTTACCCCTTACCTTACCTTATCTCATTTGTTCCTTCTTTCCTTTAGTCTACCTATCCTCAATCTGCCTATCATTCATTTTACCTATCCCTCATGGTGACTATCCCTCAGACCATCATGTTTAATCTGCGCTGTTTGTCTGCTATATAAGCCTTTATTGTTTAACGGTACATTCCTTACCATGTCTACTATTTCAATTTTACCTATCCCTGATAATGCCTATCATGTAGCCTACCTATCCCTCATTGTGCCTATCCCCCAACTCTGCACATCCCTCATATTTGACTTGCATATCTTTCCCTAGGATGCATATCTTTTTTTTTTTTTTTTTTTTTTTTTTACGTTTGCTCATCTTACAAGGTACTCTGTGCCTATTCCTTAAATTGCTAATTGCTCATACTGCCTATCCCTCTTGCTACCCATCCTTACCTATCCCCCATGCACTCTATACAGCTCTCTTACTCATCTCACCTCTCTTACCTACCTATGTCACAACCAACCTTCATTATGATGACCATTTCTTAGTCACCCTAACATACTGGTTACAGTCCACCTTATTCATACATCTACCTATCATTCATGCTGCATATCTTTCAGTTTACCTATATAATGATATGAATGGAGGATAGGCATAATGGGGGATAGGTATATTTCACAAGGCATAGACCTGGAGACAGGTGGAAGAAATTGAACACAAGCTGAGATATGTATAGAGAGAGCGAGTTAGATTGACTGAGCTGACATGGTAAGAAAACCATATGGACAGCATGAGGGATAGGTATTCAAAAGGATTGGTAGCAAGGGGGATAGGTAGCATGTGCAATATCTAGTTTAAGGGATAGGCACAGGGAGTACCTTGTAAGATGAGCAAATGTAAAACAAGAAAACATGGGTGGTAGCGACAGATGGGCAAGTCAAATATGAGGGATATGCAGAGTTGGGGGATAGGTATAATGAAGGATAGGTAGGCTTTATGATAGGCATTGTTAAGGATAGGTAGGATCAAAATGATAGACATGATAAGCAATGTAACTGTTAACCATTAGGGCCTAAATAAACAGATGAACAATACAGTTTAAACATGGTGGTCTTAGGGATAGTCACATGAGGGATAGGTAAAATGAATGATAGGAAGACTGAGGATAGGTATACTATGGGAAACTTGGACCAGAGAAGATTAGCTAAAGTAAGGAGTAAGCTTTAGTATCTAGGTCTTTTGGGAATTAGCCTTACTTCAAGATGCTTTAGATTTAAGAGATAGGCAGTATGTGTGATAGGTAGACTAAGGGATAGGCAGTATGTGAGATAGGCAGAGTAATACACAGTTAGAAGACTTGTCAAATTGGGAGATAGGCAGACATTTGGAAATGTGCATTGAGGTACTAACTCTGGTTTACGTGTGTCTATAAAGACTTCTCATTATTTTGAATATTATTTTTGTACATCTTTAAAATATTTTCTTCATCAAACCTCATTTTCGGGTACTTTTAGTCAATTTCTGAGAATCATGATAAAAAATTTAGATTCATCAGGATTTTCTGGTCCAGGTGGTTTCTTCTTCCCCTTTAGTATCACCCTGATAAAGGAATACCACAGCTCCATAAACCACCTAATCCTCTACAGAAATCAACAATGAAAACCCAGGGGCACCTAGTTTCATGGGGGGGTAGAGGGGGGTGGCCTGTCACACTCTACCCATAGACTATGCTCTCAGTGACCTCTCCTATAGTATAAGCTTCTTGCTGGGGGGGCCAGGCCGGAAGCGATATTCGCACCTCTATGATGTGCGTATAACTGTCCTTATTCTCACCTCGGAGAGGTGCGGATAATCGCCCTTATACGCACCTCACCGAGGTAAGAATAGCAGCACTATCCTCACCACGATGTGGTGAAGACAAGTTCCTTATTTTTACCTTGAGGAGGTACACAGTAGAACTACCGGGGCTGCCCCCCATCTGAAATTTTGCTGCCCGAGTCAGTTGGGGGGGGGGGACTCAGGGAGTGGTCAGTTTTTAACAACCGGGGGTGGCATTTGGTTGGCAAATGCAACTGCAAATTTTTGTGTGCTACCCAAAATTTGCCGACGTTGGCTGCCCATCGGGCCTACGTAGGCCCAACCAGTGGCATTTGCCTACCAAATGCCAACATTGGCAAGAAGCTTATACCAATTCTGGCCACCAGGGGGACACCACTAAGGCTTAAAAAGGGGAAACTAGACCGAAAATTGTATTATACTAGCTTTTCATGAGGATTTCAAAGGTTCTACAGGAAAATTTCCATTTTTGGTCCAAACCTTCCAAATTTGGAATGCAAATAGAAAGTTTTTAGGGCATTTCAGGGCATAAATCAGTGTATTTGTTGATATTTGTTGCCATGGAAACAAGATTTCCACTCAAAATAGAGGAATAAAAAAAGAGCCCATTGATAGCCCCACTCACAGGGATAAATATACTCAAAAAATAGTAAAAATCCTACTTTTAGGTCAAATTCTATAAGAAAATGATTTTAAAGAATATGATAATTTTCCTTATTTGCATAACTATGCATACAAAGAGAACAGTGAGAATTTAGACTAAGCACCGTGTAATTTTCATGTGGCAAGAAAGAAGGCTATGGACCTCATCCCCACTAAGTTAGTGTTATGGGTTGATCCTTCTGGTCCTAGCTTTTTAAACATTTTAATAAAATAAGAAATTTGGCATCAAATGATATGTTTTAGTATAACAGGGTATAAGGAGAGGATCAAAAATATATTTAGATAGGTAGAGTACATTAAATCAATACAGGTTGATTGTAGGGTAGAAGGGATTTAAGATATTTTCAAGTATCATTTTTAAATATTTCTAGGGTTTCAGCGTTAAGGCATTCCATGTTATGGCACCATGAAACTCCACACTTCTGATATAAGAAAGACAGTTTGGAGTGATTGTTTTACATAAGGGGGCATCATGTTGTCTGGTTTGTAATCTATTTACAATCATATAGTCCAAGGATCTCGATCGGTTATACATATAATTTATAGTGTGAGCAAATCTTCTGTCTACCAATTTGTTACAACCAGTAATATTGTGTATAAAATTTGTATTTGTAATATGAGGTACTTTCAGGCAAATTTTTAGGCATCTATTTTGGGCATATTGCAGTGGATCAAGGTATTTTCCATATGTTGTTGAAAGACAGATGTCAGCATAATCCATATAAGGGAGTATGGTAGTTTTATAGATCTTCACTGATAACTTTACATCTAGATACCTTCTTAGTAGGCACAAATTGTAAGTTTTATAAGCAATAGTCTTGTTCTGAATCTTCAAATGGTATTTGTAAGAAAGACGAGGGTCTAGGGTCACACCGAGGTATTTATAACTGGGGACGATTTGTAATATTTGGTTATTTAACATAATATTAGCTTCTAAAGTTTTTAATTTCTGGTTTGACGATGTAAATAACATAATTTTTGTTTTTGGTAATGTTGATGGACAGCTTATTCTGAATACACCAGGTAAAGTAGTTTTCTAAATCAGCTTGTAATTCAATCTTAGCTTGATGAAAGCTGTTGTGAGATGAGTATATTGCAGTATCATCAGCATAGAGTCTAATGTTACAGGATTTGGTACATTTAATTACATCATTTACATATATTAGAAAAAGCAAAGGACCCAAGATAGAGCCCAGGGGAACACCACAGGTTACTGTTTCCAGATCTGAGCTTAATCCATTTGCATATATATTGTTGCCTATAAGAGAGATAGTTTTTAAACCAGTGGTAGTTATCAGAACATATTCCATAGTGGTGTAATTTAATTAGAAGGACAGAATGATCCACTGTATCAAAGGCCTTCCTGAGATCAATGAAGGCTGAGATAGTAGAGTTACCAACATTCAATTCCCTTTTAATATCATCAGTAAATTTGGATAAGGTATCAACTGTGCTGAATCCTGCACGGAAACCACCTTGTCTGGGAGTCAGAATATTTTCTCTAATCAAAAAACCATAGACTCGGTTGTGTACTATTTTTTCTAATAATTTACAAGGTAATGGCAAAAGAGAGCTAGGTCTATAATTATTTACAAGTTTTGTATCACCTGATTTTGGGATCGGGGTTACTCTGGATAATTTCCATGAATCTGGTACAGTATAAGTGGTAAAAGATATGTTAAAAATCTTTACGAGCATTTCAGGTGAATGTTTAAACACAGTTTTAAGAACCTTGGTTGATATATTTTCAATTGCCGATGACTTAATAAGATTTATATCATGTATCAATCTAGAGACTTCTTGTATATTAGTGGTAAAAGGTTCTATTGAGTTTAAACATGTATTGTCATAGGGTTTCCAGGGGATATAGAGATCTTTTGCAAGTAGAGGACCTATCTGGGTGAAGTAATTGTTTATAAAGTTTGGGACTTGTTCAGTAGGAACAGGGGTATTATTATTTTCGTGATCCATCAGATTAATCTCTTGTTTCATTTTGGGATGGCCAGGTATAAGATTATTAATGGTTCGCCAGAATATCAGGATTTTGACTCCTGCAACAGAACCTCTTCATTTAAGAATCATGTTCTATGCCTCAAATCATTTTTATTTACAACCCCTGAGCTAGGTTACTCTGAGTTGAATACAAAGTCAGAGAACTAACAATGTGGATAATGTATATATTGAATATCCAAACAAAAGGTGTTTCCATCTTTCTTCCTTCTTCCTCAAATAACTTATCAATATGTTAGGTGCATTTTATCAAATTTTACATGAGTACAATTGTAAAAGACTTTCCAAGTCAAAGGCAATTGAAAATCACCATTATTTTGACATCCATAGATTATTCTATGATGTGCACCTATCAGAAAAATCCTCATACAAACTGCACTGCCACCTGGTCAGAGAAAAACTACTAACCCTTAGACAAAACTACTAACCTTGGAAAAGTTACTAACATTTTACTAATTTTCTCTCTTGACTTAGTCAAGCTAGCTTGTCTGAATAGGTTAGTGAATGTTACTAAGCACCTAGCCATTGTTAGTAAAATGTTAGTCCTGTGTTAGTCACATATGCTAACTAAGGTAAGTTAGGGGTTTTGACTAACATATATTAGATTCATTTTTTTCGGTGTGCTAGCCAATGTTGGAGGAGAAATGTCTGTGAAATTCATCACTGTACTGACAAGTTGCAATTTCGATTCACAAAATGCGCGATAAAACCCAAGGCAGGACGGTACAACCCCAAAAAGATCTGTAGTCTTCAATGCCACCCTCTCTCACCAAGCGACAGTCTAGCCAAAACACTTTCCCATGGGTATTGAGCGCAGGCCAGGTCCATATCATACACATCGTAACTGCGGCTGTCGGTTGGCTGGCGACCTGCCTCTATGTTGGGGACACCATAGAGGCAGGCCATGACTAAGAAGTTACCAGTCAATCATCCACTGTTTTAAACCTTACTCACAAGAGGGCACTCTAGCACCCCAATGGTCAACCTGTCTCTCCTATACTGATGTTTGGATATAGTTTGTGATTGGAGAATAGAAATACTCCCATCTAGTGGAGACCAAGAGTACTTCTCCCCATGATCTGGGGAGAATGTCATCAGATATGGCCAGCGGGTATCTAGCCCTCAAATACCTGCGGGGACCAGCATACGGCTGTCGGCTGCATCTGCTTCACTTAGGAGCAGGTATTTGGGTTGTATCGTGAGTACCTGCGCGATACTACCCAATTTACCCTTTGTACCAACCATAACCCCCCCCCCCAGTATTTTCATTCCATGTAAAGCCTACCAAAAATGAAGTCATAATGAAAATAGGGTGCTCTTTGCTTTTAAACCCCTTGCCCCAGCTGCCTAAACAATGCCAATATGGGTTGTCCATAAAAGCCCCATGTACATAGGAATGTATGTATGACAAAATGTGCGAAAAACACTGTACACACATCCATATGCCGTTTACAATATCATAAATTAATATTCTATTTGCATTTAAGACATTAAAAAGATATATATGCCCAGATATTGTAGATCACTATAAAGTGACAATTACGGCGCCACAATTACAAGCCCTGCTTTTACCCAGAGGTTAGCCGCAACACATCATCTCTTGAGGGTCTAGATGGGGGGCCCATGTCACATGTCGATTTAAAAAAAAATGCCCATGTCCCATGTCACTAAGCAAAAATCCTTGTCACTCGTGTCACTAAGGTAACCCTGGCGAGGTTTAATACTTGTTTATGGCCAGCCATCTAGTATTTTTCCAAGAGGGATTGAGTTGAAAGCTATTGAGATATCGAATTCTGTCAGATGATATATTAAGCTATTAATGTATTGATATTCTAGGATGAGGTGAGGTTTGCTTGAAATATTCGCCTGACCGTGGAGTGGGAGGGCGAATATTTCAAGCTAACCTCACCGAGTCCTAGAATATCAATGCATTAATGCGTTTATCGCACTTATTCATCCATTATGTATTAATTTCTCATGTTATAACCCCAGAATTAATCCATGAGAACACATTTTGTAAGTGCATGTGATCCGCTCACTTTGCCAAGCCGTCGTGGCCATGTTGTCACTCTGCCCGACATACCTCCACCTTTACACACATTTTTCGGGTATAATCCAAGCATTTCAAGTCCTGTACTTCTAGCATTGCCAAATATACGATCTCTAGTTGGTGTTCGCATACATTTTTTATCCATTTTCTTATAAATAAATAAGAATCCATTGATTTTCACAGCGCACACGGCCCGGTACACGGCCATTGCGTCTTGTTGACGAAGTGGGGAGGTGCCCGGAGGTACCTGACATACTTTTGGGTCAGCACGCCGCAATGGCGGGTGCAGACCTGTATTGCTATGGAAAATCAATAGATTCTTATTTATTTCGAACAAGATGGAGAAATTAGGCATGGCATGTTCATCTAGGATATCTAAGGATGTTTCCCTGTTAATAACTACACCAGGCTCCATGGATTGTAGGCTAATGAGGTGTGTAAACATCAGGTATGTCGGACCACTTTTTCAAATCCTTGATGTACATTGCTTTGTATCACCGGTCGACTTGGTATAGAGGACAGCGAGCTCGCCTCCTGCCACAGCGGCCGGGGATCAATTCCCCATTGAACCTAAACGGTTTTAACTGGAAAACTATGGCGTAGTTGACTTTGTATACTTCGTCAATTTATTAACATGTCTAGGTTGAAACCAGCAGCCTCTTGGAGAAAAATAAAAGGTCTCAGAGTGTGGTTAAACCCCGATTACGGAACAGGGTTATGACCAAAAAGGCACTGTAGAGGCCAGAATCGTGAGATAAGTAGTCAATAAACATATTTAAACTCAACTCAAACATGTAAAAGCCACACTCAGACCTGGAAACAATGACCTACCATTTTGGCACAAACTGATCCCATAGTGCTAGTGTCCTGGCCTTCTGCTCTATGTCTGATGGGAAGCGACAGGAAAATAGTCCCTGTTGGTATGGGTGAAAGTACACCTGGAGCTTGTTTCAATAGTATCTACGCCAGGTTCGGGCCCCTACGACTTGAGAAGCGCCAAATCTTACCTGGAGGTTAATTCAAAAGGTCTTGGGATTGCTATCTCAGCGATCTTAGGAATTATTCTGCCGTATCCAATTATGTGATCTTAAGATTAGACTGTCTTGCCTTTTCACAGCCAGCACTAAGATCGCAGTGATCTTAGCCTCAGCCCTCTTACACTATTCCAAGTAGAACACACTGTGCACAGGGGCAAGAGGCCCATACTGAAGAATAGCAGTGGAAACACTCCTTCTCACAAGGGTTATTACACAAGCATCCCCCCCTATATGAGCCACTTTTAGAGTATAGGGTGCAGTTAACCTTGTACAGTATTCAAGTGCACTTCATGCCTGAGTAGCCTGAAGAGCCCTCAAGGACTCTCAGCAAACGTCCTACCCCAGCCCCTATTCAAGGGAGGCTGTATTCAAGGACCGGCTCCTATAGACATCACGGTAGTTACTGCAGCCCTATGCTCATTTGAACACAGGAGTGCATACTAGACCATGAAGGAGGTATGACTGGTCACTATGTAGCCAATAGTGGCCCCTACGACTGGGTGCTATGACTTCATAGTGGTGTGTATTGAGCCAGTAGTTGAATAAATAGCAGCTGCTATTTTGAGGCCTCTACTGGAGCTCACTATGTAGTCAGTGGTATGGAGTCATTTCTCACACCTCCCACTACGATTTGAGGGTGTCCAGTCATGGGAACTATTGAAACAACACCTATATTGGCTTATATTTTCTTCATTTTCTAGTCTGAGAAGAAATGATATGATTTTGTGCCGTATAGCCAGGGCGTGAGACGAATCTCCTGGGCATGAGACGATTCCCCTTCCATTATGATAGCTATATCTCTGGCTATGGTGGTAGTAGGAAAATGGCATTCATGTATATTATTCCTTTATCATATAGGTACTTAAGCATCATAATAAGCATTATTAATCGTGATGTCCTGGTACTTATATATACTTGTTTATACAGGGCGTGAGACGAATCTCTGGGTGTGAGATGATTCTCTCTCCCAATAGAAATGTGTATATCTCTGGTCAAGGTTGTAGTAGGAAAATGCCATTCACAGGTCTTAACCCTTTCTGTAGGTACTCATTGATAATATTGAGGATGGTTAAATATAAAAATCTTAACAGTGATATATGTATATATGGAAAGACAGGGCACGTGACGATTCGCCCCCTAAAATTACCCCAGCATGCTTCCATTTAGTCTATTTATGTTAGAGCTAGGGCCCAATCTTTGGGTGTGAGATGATTCGCCTTGAAAATTATCCAAACATGTTTTTACTTACAGCATAATAATAAATCAGTCTATACACATCCAAAAGGTCTTAAAAAATTCCTCAACTAACTATAATCATACCTAGAAATATATATCTGCCCATCTACCCTTTAATTCTTTTTATTCATCTCCCTATGTGGGTTTTTTGATTTTATTAAAAAAAAGAGTCTTTTGGGATAGTTTTAAGCCCCTCACTCCCAAAATATGCTTCAGATGCATGGCAAATCAGGGTTCCCAATGTAGCCCTAACCCAGGGCTATCAGAATAAATGATAATAACAGATATATATATATATATATATATATATATATATATATATATATATATATATATATATATATATATATACTTACTATTTTGAATGATATGTAAAACACTGCCAGATGACGACAATATATATATATATATATATATATATATATATATATATATATATACATATATATATATATATATATATATATATATATGTATATATATAATGTACAACACAATTAATTGAAATAATCTTGCAAACTCAATGCATAGGTTAGATCAAAAATGCATAGATGTTATGATTCCACAATCTCTCAGAGGATGATTGAGGACAGGGATGCTATATATAGGAAGGCTCCTCAACCTATGGGAGTGGCCTGAGATCAAGACCTTTTGGATCACTAGTCTATATATAGAGAATACCTATTTGATTACAAATCAAAGAGCACAGATTGGCTACATTTGAGCAAAGGGGTGCAGAGGGCAACAGGTAAAACTAACCACGAATTATTCACATAGAGAGCTATGATACATGCACCCCTTATTGAGTCACTGCTCTGGTGGCTATTTAGCCAGCAGGCAATACGATCAGCCAGTAATGTAGCCAGCTATTTGGTCACTATGGCCAAAATCCTAAGATCAGCTGGTAAGATTTGGCCAATCTCCAGTCATAACTGCCTGAACCTGTCGTAGAATCTATTAAAATCTATCTGGACAATAGGTAATTGACATTTTCCCGGTGGTGGTGGCTGATGTAGTGGGTCTCTAGACTTGTGGGAATAAAAGAAAATCCCAGCAAAATAGCTATAAATTACAAAACTCTTAAAAAAATCAGGATGAGAATCATTAAAGGATAACTGGTAATATCACACCCCCAACAGGTAGCCATATTGCCTCTTGGGTCTTGGGAAAATGAGCAGCACAAAATCAGTAATGACCATTTGTAAACAAATGGGGAGAGGAGGTAGTCAGTTACATAAGCTGACGAATACTGATTAGGTGCAGAAACATACTGACTAATTTACAACGGGGGTTGTGGATTTTGCCCCGCATTCTATTCTGTAGTACGGCACAGGCTTCCTTTATAAATGGTAACAAGGGGTTTGGCTCAAAAAATAATTTGTCCCATTTAGGTAACGATTGTCTCACACTGATTGTCTCACAACGATTGTCTCACACTGATTACCGGCTAAGGTCTTATAAATGCCAAAGGTACAGAGCCAGGAATCCTTTCCTATACATTACTATACTGCACAAAACAGACATGTCTGACTAAAAAAGTCACCTACACAGGAGCAAAAAAAAAAAAAAAAAAAGATTTAGAAAGGTACCTGGTGTATGCATGACAATATTTGCCTAATGCCTAAATTTAACAAAATCATTCACCCTTTCTTGCCGCATGGGTCGATATCTTGGGCTAGGACTGTCTGCTTAAGGCTTCAAAATGAACCCACCCAATGGTTGGTTCAAAATGAACCCGCCTACTTATATTCCACAGAAACGTGCCGGTCTTTTAAGTGAGAAGGGGTGAATTTTCCCCCTCAAGTGCATCTGAATCCCCTCCCCCTCCACCTGTTGTGAAAATGACCGCTCCCTTGTAACCTAGGCTATGGTTGCAATGACTCATATGAATAAGTGGATCTAGAATGAATAATATGCCGACTGTAACTTCAAGACGAGAACATGTCCCCATGTTGAATGGTTCAAACACATTCTCTCTCTCTGTATTTCGAAATTCAGACATCATACCTAGCCCCCAAGTACTGATAACATCTCCATACCGTATCCTAATCACATGTTCTTACTTATTTTGACTTATGTCTCTGAATGACATCTTATTTATGATCTATAATACAGGGCCCTGTTTTTCCTTATATTAAAATGTATTAAAATGATACAAAATAAAATCAGATATGGACAATACATACGGACACATACGGACCTCCGTATGTCACATATGGACGTCCGTATGTAACATACGGACCTCCGTAAGTCACATACGGACGTCCATATGTCACTTTTAGGATACCACCTGGTACCGCCCCGTATGTCATTTTCCCACATACAGAGGTCCATATGTAACATACGGAAGTCCGTATGTGTCCCTAAGATAGGGAAAAACAGGGCCCAGGATACATATCAAGATTAACATCTTTTTGGTGTGTTTTAAAGTACATCATATTCAATGTCATTATGGGTACATCAATGGATGAATACGGAGCCCTGGAAAGGACATTCGTTTTTCACTTCTTTTTCTTATGTTCATTTCCGCAAGTTAATTTTTCATTTCTGCAAGTTAATCTTTCGTTTCTGCAAGTTGAATTTCCGTTTCTGCAAGCTAATGTTTCGTTTCCACAAGCTAATGCTTCGTTTCTGCAAGTTAGTATTTCATTTCTGCAACTTTATTTTTCATTTCCGCAACTGACAATGTATAAAAAAAACTTAATAAGTTGATGAAAAAATATAGGTTGTGAAAACGAACATTTAACTTGTGGAAACAGAGTTCAGAAAGAAAATGTACCCAATCAGCAATGGAGCAGCATTGGTCCATGCTTGGTCATGCTTGGCCCAATATAAGCCGACATTGGCCTAATGTATCCTTGCTACCTTGTATGTGAACGTGTGCCACTGTGCCGTATATTCAGTGCATAATTATGTCCCATTAAATTAGATAGACCAGGAAAAAAGGCTCATGAGCCTGCCTATGAAAAGCTGCCACAGGCTACACACTGCCATTACTGGTTTGTAGCTAGTAGGCTGCTTTGTGCATAGAGAATAAATCATTATTGCCATATGAATCATCTTCCCAATAAATGCTATATATTTTCTTTATAATCTTAACTAACTTATAGGCCCTATCGTCCACAAACGATAGAAACGTTGATATTTTATTGATATTAAGATTCAATTTAAGTTAGATGCACCTTTTTATTAACTGTCAAGCAGACGTAAATTCAACTAAAAGAATTTCTACTTGACTTAAATTTGATACTGGAAAAGTCATTGAGTGTCAACATTAAAGATTAAGCTTTCAAACGGTTTGAACAAAGTTAGAATTTGAAAAGAAAATTTGACATCTATACACAGAGGGAAGAACACTGATCGCTTTGACGCATACTGCACAGGTCACAATTTGTCTCCCACATGACATGTATGAAGGCATGTCGAATGAGGTTGATGCTTTCATATTTGGTTCGTCAACTCTACTTGACATGCGTAATGAAGACATGTCACATATTTCTGATCCATTCACCTGAGTGCTAGGTAATACTGTGAGACAATTATGTAAGGGTCAAGAGCAGTCAATAGCTATGTATCAATGGTTCAATCAAGGCAGGCCTATAATAGAAGACAGGGGATATCATAGTCCCACAGGCCTGTAACACTAAGGCACCTTTTCCTATCTACAGAACTTCTACTTCTGAGGACCTCTATGCAGTCCAGAAGACAAGGGCATGGAGGTGCATGACAATGCCATCTGTCTCCATGTAATGAAGATACTGAGATTATAGACTGTGGAGTGACGAATTTTATCTCACCTCGTGCCTTCCTTGCGGCCGACACTCAAGGGTGAGAGGTCCCGCGGGTTGTATCCACACCAAAGTGAGATTACCCTTGTGGCGTTGCATGCCCGGACCCTAGTCTAATGGGGAGGGGGGACGATGGTGACCGCATCTATGGGAAGGTAGAAATCACGCCCCTACACATTTACCGAGGCAATGGTTCTTTAACATCCGTCACTACATAGGCATAGTGAGAGATGGACAGGCCTGTTTCAAGTCATTTGTCTGCCATGACTGCCGAGATACTTTCCAGCACAGCCTAGCCAGAGCAGGGAGGAACTCAAACGACACCTTACGGCGACGTTTGGAACCGCCACTATGCCCCGGCCGGGCCGGGAACCAAACCCACGACCTTACGGCCTGTGAGCGGACGCGCTACCGACTGCGCCACGCCTCCCGACCATCACTGTGGATTAGCATACAACCCTTTTGTATTTTCACTGACCCACACACAAGGTGTCTAACCTCTCCAGTTGAAGAATTCAGGATTGTGGTTGTCTATTTTGATATTCAATAACAAATGCAAATTTAACAATGAAATAGAAATCACTACCATTCATTGATAGTATTTACAGACCTTAGTGAACTATTCTTCATGAAAACAAAATGACACAGATACATCAAATGTTTCAAGTGTTGGTAGTACCTCTTGGTAGTGATTAATCCTGGTACCAAAATGGTTGTTTGCCCCATCTAGTGGAATATCCTAGAACAATTATGTATGTCAAACCATCACATGCCAAGTGCCTTCGACATGTCCGTGACCCTAGTCGACTCACAGATGACGTGGCATTTTAAGGCATGTCAAATCATACGAGGATTACTGTGTGCTACAGTTGTCATGGTGACATATGTGCACATGTCCCAATGACGTATGCTCTCTGTGTCAAATCAAGTTGACATGGGTATACATGTCACTTTGTCAGGAAGACTTTTTTCAGTGTAGGTGTACTTAGTAATCCGATATAACTTGTTCCACGACTTCATTTAAATCTGCCATGTCAACCTTTAGGAATAATTATTAGGCATGAAAGGGCCGCATTGATGACGTTGGATTAACGTTATTTGTACATGATTTATGAGGCAACCTTGGCAGCAGGGACCTGCAGCAGTTGTCTTTGTTCAATGCACCTGGTACTAGAGCCAGTCAGGTTTCAATTTGAAGTGCAGTGCAGTTAAGGTAGGTTCTCTGAGTAAACAGGAATTCTTTGAATTTATCTGATATTGGAAAATATTGATACCTTGTTCTCATGTATTGCTCCAACCCTGGTATGTAAATATTATCTCCTACTTTTTCCTGGGAAATGACATTTTACCCAGAATATCATGCAATCGGGACTTTAAAAAGTACCCTTGGAATAATATGAAAT
The DNA here is from genome assembly GCA_949317995.1 of Acholoe squamosa. Taxonomy (NCBI): domain Eukaryota; kingdom Metazoa; phylum Annelida; class Polychaeta; order Phyllodocida; family Polynoidae; genus Acholoe; species Acholoe squamosa. The sequence goes on along the minus strand of OX439049.1, from coordinate 28,676,625 downwards.
GTGACACATCCTTAAAAAATAGAATAGAATAATGCATATGTGACAGGTATTACGAAAAGACCCTTACTGCAGGGTGCATTAAGGTTCCTATTCCCAGTACATGTAAAAAAATGTCATTATAGGCTACTGAATGACAATATGTAGGGAATCAATTCGAGACATATGGTATATAAGGGCCTTTCTCCACTAGCCGACAATTAGCCAAAACGACCATCGGTACCGTATGTGAGTGGGGGTGGGGTACCTCTACGATAATATCGAAATAGGCGTCCTTCGGAATCGCTACCTATCTCTCACCAGAGGGCACCAATGGTGGCCTTGAGTATATATGTTGTATAGGGAACAGCCCTGGGGCTCGAGAGGGTGATCAGAGCAGATCCAATGAACCATTATGCCTTAACAAGTGGTAAATAAGTTATTATCTCATGATTCAGGCCCAACAGCGTGCTTTTTTGGTCATAACCCCGTTCCGTTATCAGGGTTTAACCGCACTCTGAGACCTTTTCTTCATCTTCAAGAAGGTGCTGGTTTCTACCTGGACATTTTAATAAATTGGAGAAGTATACAAAGTCAACCTCGCCATACATTTCCAGTTAAAACTGTTCAGGGCTCTATGGGGAATTGATCCCTGGCTGCTGTGGCAGGAGACAAACTCGCTGTCCACTATACCAAGCCGAACGGTACTAGAAACCAATGTACATGAAGGATTTGATGTTTGCACACCTTGTTAGCATAGAATCCAATGGTGGCAGGTGGAGTTATTAACAGGGAAACATCCTAAGATAACCTAGATGAACATGTCATGCCTAAATTCTCCATTTTGTTTGAAATATATAAGAATCCAATGATTTTCTATAGCGATACATGTTGGCAGCCGCCCCATCATCCTGCGGCAGGCTGACCTACATACGGGACCCTCCCACACTGTCAACACGAAGCCGAGCATGGTGGAGGTGGATGGCGAAATGTATCGCTATGTAAAATCATTGGATTCTCATTTATTTAGAAGAAAATGGAGACAAAATGTAGGCGAACACCAACTAGAGATCGTATATTTGTCGGTGCTAGAAGTACAGGACTTGACATGCTAGGATTCTACCCGAAAAATTTGTGTAATGGTGGAGGTATGTCGGGCAGAGTGACAACATGGCCACGACGGCTTGGCAAACCGTGCGGATCGCATGCACTTACAAAATATCTTCTCTTGAATTAATTCTGGGGTTGTAAGGTAAGAAATTGATACAAAATGGAGGAATAAGTGCGATAAACAGTATGTTCAGAGATAACACAACGTAGATCAGCGTGATTACTGTGTTGTAAATGTAAGATTGGTTTTCCCTGAAATTCATAGATTTTGTGAATATGAAACCAAAGCCTTTACAAGGCATTTTCTCAGTTAAGGGCATTTATATTTTTAAGTATCAGCTTTAACATACCTACCTTATTCCTTTATAGAAGTCTAACATATCAAATGAAAGCTCTTAATGCCCTCTTTATAAATCTGGGAATAGCTAATATCTTCTTCTGCGACTTATCCCAGACCTTGGAAGGATGCCTTTTATGCATCTTGGTGAATATTGAAAGATTTTGCACCTTTTTCGCTTTGATAAAGTCTACTTTTATTCATGAAGACTTTAACCATTTTATCTCTTATTTTCCTATTCTTTGAACATAGTTCAACTAATCAAGAGAAAGTATGATTGGTGCATTTCTTTACAAATGCATGGCTTAGATGGTAATCCTTCTATTATAAAAACCACTTTCGGATATACCAGTATTACCAACTTTTTCTATTAGCAAAGAATGGTCAGCATAATTTTTGAAATTGGAATTCAAATAACAGCAATGCCAGAAAGAGCTTCCCAAATTCCTTCAGAATGGCGAAAGAGCTATCTGAAAGCAGTTATCATCTTTCTCATGGCTCTCATCCTTTCATTCAGGCCCTTTGATCGTTACATTTGATCAAAAGCATAATCATTTACTTTTTTTCAGGTCAAGATGGCGGCCAGCATGCAGGCATTTTTATGGCGTTGTCCTGAACGTATCAATTGTCCTTTTGATCCAAGTTTTAATAATCTGACATCCAATCAAGAACGTTTACTTTGGATGCGAGCTAAACTGCCAAAAGATCAATACGGTCCTGATATTCCAAAATCTGCAGAGGATTCAGAAAGCTATAGGATTGAGGGTAATGAATATTTTGGAAAGGAACTGTACAAGAAAGCTTTGGATCTGTATACCAAGAGTATGATTGCTGCACCAGCACCAGGGGAGGGGGATAACGGTGAGAGGTATTTAGCCAAATCACTGAACAATCGTTCTGCTGCTTTATTCTACCTCCAGGAATATGAGGCATGCCATATAGACATTGAAGCTGCATTTGAAGCAGGGTATCCCATACAGCCCCCGTACCGCCTGCATGTCCGCAGACTCAAATGTCTCCATGCTATGCAGCGAAATGCAGAGGTACAGATGATTTTCAACGAAATCGAAGACTTGTTATCAAATTCCCTGATGGGGACTGAGGAACAGACAAGAATCAAAGTGGAACTACAGAAACACATGGGTGAAGGTGCAGCAAAACCACGTCCACAAGCAGCACACAAGGGAAGGGCAAGAATTTGTCTCCCTAGTCTTCCTCATGGCAGAAACGCCACCCACCCCAGTTTATCTTCCTCATGTAAAGTGGTGTATAACCCACAAAAGGGTCGTCATGTAGTAGCTACAAGAGACATCAGACCTGGAGAAGTGGTCCTGGTGGAAGAACCCTATTCTTTTCTCTTGTACATGTACGAGCACAATCATGAATGCTACTGTGACTACTGCTGTGGCGGACTTCCCATTGCACCTATATCTTGCCAACACAGGAGAGACCCCAAGAAGCCATGTCCCTTATAGTCACAGGACAGCTTAACGAAGCACTACATTTGATGGTGAAAGAAGTTGAAAAGCTTGAAAAGCTGCTTGCCATCCCAAAGATGTGTGCACACTTTTGGCAGTGTTTAGACACACTTGTGCTTTGTCGCCTCTTGGCGGGCAATGTTCGCCTGGAAAACGTGTAGAGGTGATGATGCAAAGATGTGAAAGAAGCCTCTACATAATGCCAAAAATGAGATTTTTTTTTCAGGCTACATGCCCTGAAAATCATGATATTTTCAAATTTGGAAAAAAGTAGCCCAGGGTCTGCACCCTATTGATTGGTAGAGTCGGCTTACTCAGAACACAATTTCAGTTGTTTTGCAAAGTACTTGTGAAATATACCAGTCCAGGCATTTTCGATGAATATGTATTCAGTAGATATTGCCTGACTAGTAGAAAGAAAGTTGGTTTTTTTTTCTCAAAATATTATTCTACACTGAAGTATTCACTGACAGTGTACTACCCTTTTGAACGACACAACTTCCCCAAAAGGATCTACATACTAGAAAAGGTGTGAAAGCAACTGTACTTTCGGTTTTTTCCCCTATACTTGTAAAAAAAAAAGGGTTTCCACAAATCAAGTTAATTACTATAGGCCTTTGGAAATGCATGATGATACTGCTTTGATTCATAAAATGATAACTGGGACCTCCATATTCATATAAATGTAGTGATGCATTCAGCTTAATAAAATCAGAAGAAACTTGCTTGTGGAAAAAAAAATATTTCATTGTTTAAGCGAAGAATTATGGACGACACTATGGACTCCATAAATCATGGGCCTATATCCCTGCACGAGAAATGTTCCCAGGAAGGTTTGTGTGCTATTACTGGGGGCACTTCATATTAATTATATACTGTAATCCCCCACATATAAGGCGTGGCTTGTACTGGAGGAAATGGCCCTTGTGCACCTAATATGATCAACAAAGGGTGCACCAAACAGGAAGGGTATCCTTCATTAGATTAGTAATAAACTGGTCAAAATTAAGCCCAAGGTGCACCCGATACTGTGATACACTGTAAAGAAATGTCGTCAAAATTATGGCAGAATCCTTGTCCCAGGGATCCATTGTTACTTTCACAGAGATTCCTTGTACCACCGTAGTGCCAGCTAGGGCTTCTTGCAAAATCAACACTGGTTCACTGCAATAACCTTATGATCATGGCGGTTCACTGTTCAGCTTTACAAGGATCCCTGGTAGGTTCAACAGCTTTTTTTTTCAAGTGTAGGATCCTCTCAAGTTGGGGTGCGCCTTATACTTGGGGTATTACAGCAATGACAGTTATTGACATGGCTTATATTCAGCAAGGGTTAATAGTTGATAGTCTACATGTATTAGGTTTGTAATAACTGGCTGCAGCCTGTGATCAAGTTGGAGTCTTCTTTCAATCAGTGGGTGAATGCTTTATTCGATTGTGGAAATGAGCTAGCTATCATTGCATTGATAAAAACCACATGGCAATACCGGAGCGTTTATATTGAATAAATATTATGCTGTATTCGATATGTTGTTTATTATGTTCATCTCCTAAACCATCGACAAGGAAATACAAATGACTGTCCAGTTATTCTAATCCATGCAGTTCAGGGCAGTTTCTGTTATTATTTATAAGTCATATGGCAAGCCACTGAAAACTCAAGATGTCGATACCAGAATCTGCAATCTTGCCAAGAAGTTTAAATACTGTACTATCCTTGATCTTGCGTCATCATTTTGATGGCCAGAAATCATAGGCATGAGTACCGCTAAACATTTACATTCTATGGCGGATAGCCTGGTTTGTCAGGCTGAAATTACTGCTGCTCAAAGTACAACCACTTTGGGTCCTCAAAATAGGGACCAAAGGTTGGAGATTTTGGTATCAAATACCCCCGAGGTCTTAAAAGCTAACCAGTTTGTAGAGTTTCAGGGTTTTCAGTTGTTCTACACATGCACAAAGGGGATACGGTGCATAAGGTTACTAAATCGTCGCCTTAGTGCAAAAAGGTTGTAACTGACATAAGTTGAGAAAAAAGAGTTTCCTTCTGTTTTAAAACACCTGACCCTTATCTAGCTACTATGAAAGTACTGAAGCTCTGTCTACAGGCCCCATTGCAATGTTGCTGTTTCCACCTTGTGCTATAGTAAGTGGAACTCTTCTTTTACCTCTCCTGCAAAACTTGAAAAATACAGTTACAACCTTCTTGCACTAAGGCGACGAAATGGTGCCTCCAATTGTATTTCTGCTTAAAGCAATCACCACCGTTTAATACACATAACCGTATTTGAATGATTGTCTATGCAGGAAATATATCGATTCCAGCCATTTGTTATGCTGCTTGGAATGTGTAAATCTAACATTGATTCGATATGATTTCACAAAAGCCCCTAATCATGCTAGGGGGCTAGCACAACTCTTGAACCGACAGGACATGAAACTCCTATCAACCAGGACCCTCCTGTACCACTCTCTTTTACATCATTTCTTTTTTGTAAACGTAGGCCTTTTTATTTTAATAACTTGGATTACGGAACTGCCGGCGAGATTTATTTTTTTACCTCTGGCCACTGGGATAAACGTCAGCCAAGTGGCCATCTTTTCCCCTGTGGCCGGTGGGATTTTTGGTGCACTTTTTTTTTTACTGTGGCCGGCCAAGTTGTTGACTCCAAAAATCCCTAATCCAAGTTATCAAAAAGAAAAATGGCCTATACTGTTCTTTGGTTCCCATCAAATAAAACAATAACCCCTAAATCAGTGGTAAAATAACAATAGAGGTGGGGTGGGGAACCCTGGACAGAAGCGAGCAAGTCAGATGAAAGGGGATGTCAATAACATGATACTCACCCTAATCAGATTTCCAGGTAATTGACCATACGGTTATAGTTTTATCACAACGGTTATGGTTTATTTGTCTACCACTAGGGAATCATTACCAGGAATCCCTGATGCTGACCAGCATGTCTTTATGGTACACTTGACACCTGGCTTGTTATGCCATACTCCCATTGTAACACGGCCTCTGATTGGCCATGAGCAGCTCCACTAAGTGACTTGAGGGCTAGGCTGGAGGCTCAGAGGGAGGCTGTGTCTCAGAGTGAGGCTTTGGCTGGTATCCGTCAGAGAAGCAGAAGCTGCAGCAACCAGCAACACAAACTGTAAGTAACCAGCTTCAGAATTAGTTATCTATAGCAATAAATTCACACACACACACACACACACACACACACACACAAACACACACACATAAACAACATGGTTACAAAGATCTCAATGAGTACTTGTGTAATAATTAAGGGATCAATAAAAATTTGCCTGTTTTTTTTTTAATATTTTGCTTGAAAAATACCAAAAAATCCATGTCCCCTGAGAAAAAGTCATTTTCATTCAATTTTTTTTTCTCTATTCACAATGGGGTTAGCCATTTTGCAATACATACAACACATTATAGAGATACTTCTCTACACCACCCTTGATTTTCGAGAAAACTTTCAAATTTCTTCATTATTTGGTGAAAATCTTAAAAAGTACAATTTTCCTCATCATTTTCATTTAAAGAAGTGGTAATTTAAAGAAATAAAATGGTATTCTGTTAGTCTTTTGACAGTAAGTGGAAGTCTGACACCCATATATTTGAGCATATATTATTATGCAAAAACTTGAATATTTTACTGTTTTCTCCCCATAAATGAGGCCCAAAAAGGGATGGGAAAGTGACCCTTTAAAGGCCTTTGGGGAATTATTTCTTATATAAATATAGGGCAGATAAAGAAGAAATTCAGTTGACATTGTGTGTGGTACGGGGCTCTACAGCACTTTGTCATTTGATTTCTGAAATTCTACTTCAAAGTATGATAAATGACAGTAAATGGTGATGTTACATTCATCAGATTGATATTACGTTCATTGGATTCACATAGATGATAGCTGTAAAATGCCTAATTCCTCCATAGAATGAAAACAAATATCAAGTGGGTACCCTTGTAGTTCGCCACACCAAGTAGTGTAAGTTTTTTGTCAATGTAGATTATCATTCTGCTGTAACATGAGCGCAATCATAAGTGTTACGTTCATCAGAGTTATGATGCGTTCATCAAATTTATGTTTTGTTCGTCAGATCATTTGGAGTTCCATTAGACCTTGATGCAATATGTTTTATATAATATTTTAGAGGGACCCTCTTTAGTAGGTCACATGTTTGTCATCAACATGACAATTTTACTCAAAGTCCATAAGAATATTTGAATGATTGTTATATTTTCCATTAAGACCAAAGCTATATGTCTCCTATTTCAAATGATGTTACGTTCATCAGATATTTTTGAAATGGGAAAAATTCTGTAAGTATGATGATATTACAAATCACTAGGGTAAACCTTTGACATTCTGACTATATCAACTTATTTTCAGGCAGATATTTGATACCTTTTTCCTTATTTTTCCTTGTGTTACGTTCATCGGCCTGTTACGTTCATCGGATAAACTGATGATAGCATATATATGGCATAAATTATCAATTAAGAAAATTTTAAACAACCAGCATGGCTGAGAAAATCATTGTAATCATTATGGGATATGAATGCTCTGGATAGTTATGTGAGCCAGCAAGCAGAAATGGGGGTTCCTGCAGGATATTAGATATGCCTAAAACTGTTTTAGGGTACTTTTTCATGGAGAATTCAATGATTTTTGATAAAACGTTCTATTTTGGTTTGAAAGGTTCCAAACAAGGCATGTAAAAAGAATGTTTTTGGGTCTAAATAGGCATTTCTGTTGGTTTCTGTTGCCATGGAAACATGATTTTCATTCTAAATAGGAAAATCAATGATCTCATTTGAAGGTATGTTTCACCAGGTTTACTATGGTGAAAACAGAACGAAAATACCATTTCTAGATCAAAAGTTATGGGCAAAAGAATTGAAAAGTTATGTTAATTTAGCTAATTAGCATAAATTATGCTAATTTTAGATTTATCTCATGACCAATTAGATCTATAGAGCTTATTTCCATTCAGGAAATGGTCATAACTACCCATATCTGGCAAGCCATTCCTCTAAGACTAACAGGAGTATCTTCTCTTGCAATATATCACTGAAAAGCTAGTGATCTGAATTCTAAAGTTGACTTTTAGCACGGAGCACCCTTTCTCCTTGCCTCTACACTTATATTCTTCTAGAAGATATTTCATGATATTTTCTCAAAAAAGTTACGTTCATCAGATTCAGGCTAAGCACTTGTCGCAGAGAAAATCCTTTATAACGCATTTATAGCAGATCAAAGAAATATCTTTAGTCACAGCCAATAAAAGTGAATACAACCATTTCCTATTGTCAGTTGGTGGAACAGTGCGCAATATTATATTCTTTTTGTTGTTTACAATGATTTTGATATGTAGTTACAGCAAATCCACCCTTTTCTCGATTTATCTGATATTTTAATCATGACACAAAAAGTGGAAAAAGATGTAAAGAATACATATATGTGAACAGATGAGGGTAAAGGGTAAAATGTGATATATAAAATTGAAGTCATTGGCTTTAAAATGAGGTATAACACTTGCAGATCAATTAAAAAATGGCCAACCCTTTCCATACATTTGGGCATAACTTTGGATCTAGAAATGGTATCATAATGCTTTTTACAGCGTATGAATCTACATGAATTATTCTATTAATTGACATTAACATTTTTCTATTGGAATATAATTTTGTTAGCCATGAAGTTTGAAGTTTCAACACTGTTTTTTGGCTTCTCGAAACACTTAGACATAAGTTATTACAACAAGTCGCCAAGTGGGATAATTGATACAATAGTTATACACAGGTTCAATTGAGTCATAATTGAAGTTCAGGTAGTTTCCATGAAACTATCATATGAAATTACACTAGTCAATACATAAAATTCATATGAATCAGACATTGCCCAAGGTATTTAATACCTCTCCTTTCAAACATGCTTTAAAGTTGTTTAGAGTATCCTTCTGTTGTATATCACTCGTCAGAGTTTCCCAAAGATGGTTACCTCTATATAGCGGACTAACCCTGTATGATTCATAGACTGGCCTATTCACTTTTATCTTCTTCTTATCATGTCCTCTTAATAACCTAGGAGGTACCAGTATATGATCAATATCTTGTGCATATTTATACATCAGGCATATCAAGGACTTTCTTCTCCTTATGTCTAGGGTGTCCACCTTACACTGCTGTAGTAAATCAGTTACATGCATATCTTGGGCATTTCTTACCTTTAAACAGGCCTTAAGGCAGTGATTTTGGATTACATCAATATGGTCTACAATGGTCTTGGGTCCACTATCTAGGATATAACTGCAATATTCTAAAGTTGGTACAATCATTTGTTTGTAAATACGCAGGGAATTTTCTCTATCAACATACTTCACTATATTTCTCAATTGTTTCAGCTTAGTTGTACCCATCATATCTACTTTTTTACAATGTTATTTAAAAGTTAAACCACTATCTATTAAGACACCAAGGTATGAAAAACTCTGTACAACAGTTAATTTAGTACCTTGCATAAAGATATCCATAGGGTTAATACGCTGTCTTGTCGAATGACACCATAATAATTTGGTCTTCCTGACATTAACTGTAAGTATATTTGTCTTACACCATTCACCAATTCTATTGACATCAGACTGTAATAGACTTGACATTATTTCAACATCATTTCCATTTACCACCAATGCTACATCATCCGCAAACAGGAAATATTGACAGTGTTCAATAATTGACACTATAGAATTTAAATACAGGTTAAACATCAATGGACCCAGTATTGTGCCCTGAGCTACTCCACAATCCATAACCTTTGTGTCAGAAGACTTGTTATTAACTCTTGTTGATTGGAGTCTATTACATAGAAAACTTTCAAACCATTTCAGACATGGCAACCTGTATCTCTGAGAACACTTATTTAGGCCTTGTTTTGGAGGCAGTTCTGGGTTTGTCCCAGCTTTAAGGATTTCCATCATTTTTATTTTGGAAAGCCTTAGAAAACATCGCATGGGTATGGTGCTATAGTACTAGGGTAGGTTCACACGTCTGCGCCTATGCATGTCTTCCATACAATCTTGGGTGGATAATGGAGTTTTAGCTTCAGAGGCTTGGTAAAGGTATAAAAAATAATAGATTATGATTTTAGGGTCTTTAGGAAACTGGACGTGACATACCTTTAGAATCTATATCTATTTCTTCCTTTTAAAAGAAAAGACCACCATATTTTCATGTCACATTATTTCAATGGTATTTGTTCTAATCAAAAGAAATCTGGCATACATAGTGAATAAGCAGGAAGAGAAGAAGGCTTCCCTGCTGTATTGTATGACATCACAATTGACCAAATGCAGCAGGTGCTGCATTGAATGAGTATGGGCACTTCTGGAAAACATCTTTTTAAATAAAAGAGTACCCTCTCCCAATCATGATATTACAAAGGATCCCTCTCCGGGGTTATTCTGTATTTATTGACAAAAGAAATAAACAATCAGTTTAACACAAAATTTGACATTGGCATTTCTTTGCTGACTAACAGTGCCATGCAGTCAATATTGTGCTGCATTTGGTCAATTGTGACATCATACAATGCATCAGAAAGGTGTGCTGCTCTCCCTTAGGGTAGTGCATATTGTGCTATGTATGTCAGAATCATTTTCTCTAGCATGAAGTCCATTGAAATAAATCAACATTAAAATAGGGTGGTCTTTTCTTTTAAGCTTTTACTAGAGCATTTTAATATCCCCACTTTCACCTTGAATAATTAACCATGCAGGTTGCAACTCAGGACAACCACCCAAGCCCAGTATACTAACTCAGGAGGCTGTTGCTCCTATAGTAAAAGGAAGAGCTGGCTAAAAATGCCCTCATTTCCAGTCCTTTCTTTTCATGTAGCTATAACTTGTCCCTTTTGTTGCCCACAAGTGGTCATTCAAGTACGGTGCTCAAAAAGGGGGATTTTAGTAGGTGCCTAGTTGGGAGAAGTCAGTCAGTACTATAAACTATAAATAAACTATAGAGCGTGTGACATGAGTAGGTACCTGGTAGTGCAGCTCTATCTATTTTAAACAAGGCAGTTGACTTTTCAGACTAATGTGGTGAGTGCAAGTACTTAGGTGAAGCAGTGCACGACTTGTTTAGAAAAGAGGGCATATACTCACAGCTCTTTTTACAATAGGAGCAACAGCCTACTGTAGGCCTTCATGTCTTTTAGCTGAGAGCCTCGATATTGCCCCAACTGGGACCCTTGCTCCCACCCCCTAGAAATTGGTTCCTTTATGTGCTATTCCCCTTCCCCCACCATCCCTGTTCTGGGCAGACCACAAACGTCGTATCATATTAAGAAATAACCTACTGAAGATTAATTTGCTTCAGATATAAACTGGGTGATAACATTGTGTAATGGCTTTGGGTCTACAGCCTCTGCTAAGAGTGGTAATTAATACATGAAGGCTCTTATCAGCAGCTTTATAGCTGAGCCATATCCCATATCAGGCTAGTAGCAGTAGCTGACATTACATTGGGATAGAGGGGCAGTCATCAAACAGCACTGCTATCACTGCGCATGACCAGTCACATGACTGTAACCGGAACAAACATTTAGTGCAGACTTGTTGCTGTATCACTCCGAGGCAGAGTTTACCCCCTCAATCTCCATCTGCTTGACTGTGGCTGGAGAGTGGGAGAGGAGGTCATTTTAAATGTCGTCTGGCAGCAGAGCAAATAGCGAGTCACCTTTCTATCGGCCACCATGATGGGGCACTATTACATCTCTTTGCTTGCACCCGAAGCTCTGTGTTAATGGGTTGGCCAATGCTGCCTAGTGGCAGAAAAAATGCATCAGAAAAAAGGCGCCAAAGTAGGTGATTTGTTGTCTGTCGCCTCACTCTGGTGTAAACTCTGCAAGCGGGTCTAGAGTTTTGGAAAATTTTCAAAAAAATGAAAAATTCATAACTTTGGTTCTACTGAATGAATTTTCAAAATTCAAAAACCTATGAGTAGCTTGGGCCACCTTGGGCCCTCCTGGGCCCCATTTTGTCCTATTTTGACCAAGGGGGCATGTGAGATATCAAAAGAAAGGTCTTGGTGTCCCCCTTGTGGATCCAATGAGAACTAAAACCCCCCGTATAAGACACGCCTTATACGCGGGAGATTACGGTAGTTATAATGTGTCTGTAAGAGAGGCGGTTCCAAGTGGTTTAGCCAGTTAGTGAGGCCTAGGTGCTTAGTTAACTAAATATACATACCTGCTAAGTTTAGGTCTGAGACATTCACAAGGAAAGGAGAAGCTTATAGGGGCTGAAGTGCACCGTCAGTGTTGGAAAGCTTAAAAGAAGAGGCTAATAAGAGCTGAAGTACTCATAAAAGCACACACAGATTATTGAAATTATTGAAAAACACTGGGAAATAATGTGTACCCGGTATTTGCCAGGTGACCATGTGCACTGGCTTTATTGAGCCATAATCTAATGTTGTGGGTCATCTCAATACAGTCTAGCAGGGCGCTGGGGTTCTGCTACCACAGGGGGGTCCTCTAGGACTAGGCAGACCTCTTGCTAACATTGCAAAGGGGGCAGTAGTCCAGTAGATCCGTCCGAAAATTGTGCATTTTGGTATGAAAGCAGGAAATCTGGTGTCATAAAAAGAATATTACACCCTTCAACCCTTTTGTGCCCAGAATTATTTTGAGATTTTTTCAACAAGCTTGACATAGTACCCGCCCTTGTTCAGAAAAATATACTAATTCAAATGCTAACAAAAAAGGCAATAAAACTAGCTTTTAGAAAATGTATTATGAAGGGTATGTTAGAGTTTTATATGAATCAGAAGAGAATGATGGCGGCACAAGAAGTTGAAATGGGATGATTTGGATGGAAGTACCCAGAATATTATATTTTATTTTTATTTTGGTGGGGAATATGCTATTTTCAAATCATAAAAGGTTATTTAGACATTTAAAAGAAGCTGATAGAAATTGAAGACAATATGTAATGTAATTGGATACCATGGAGAAAATCTCATTTAAAAAGAATATCTCATTGATATTTTTGGTATTTTTATCAATATTTTTGTAAATTTAGTGGATTTTTCTTAATTTTCTTTTTTCTCAGGGCCAGAGGGTGCACTTTTTATGTAATTTAAGCTATTTTCAATTCATTATTTTCTGCAATAGGACCTACCATTATTTTACATACTTTATGCACCATAACAAATTTGGTACAGATGGAAGGCCCTTGGCATTACAAGTAGCCAGATGTTAAAATTATCTTGATCTGATTACTATTAAACCTAAAGTGATCTATTGAACATAGATACATGCTTAAGAGCTCACTTTTGCTATTCTGGGCACGTAAGGGTTAACCCCTTTGAATTATGACAAATCCATAGAAATAGGTTTCCATGGCAACCGTATCCAAGGATAGAATTTTAAGAATGGGTCTATATCCAAAAATGACAATACCCTAAATTACCTCTGGGGCAAATTTCATGCCAAAGTGCACACTCACATGAAAAAGAAATGAGCGGATGTACCAGACTACAGGTGCAATGTCTATTATGTCCAGCTGCCCAATTAGGGTTTATATGTACTTTTAAATGTTCACTTGAAATTTGCAGTCCTGTGACCATGTGGGGCGTCCTGCTGTTTGTGTTGGTTTCCAGTACCCTGTCAGGTAAGTAATTAATCAGGATTCTAAAGTATGTACTCATAGCATTATTGTAATACCACCTGTCCAATTTTATCTAGGCTCAACAATTTGGTAGTAATGAACAAGTGGAAACTATTTTGTCAAACTGATATGACAGGCATGGAGAAATGTCCTATCTAGATTATCCATGACTTTAAATGAAAATCCTGTCATAGGGTCATCTTGTCTATTTGATGAGGTTTAAGGACAGTGTATATATCCCCCTCTTTTTTCACATTTTGTGATTATTCAATTGCATATAGTTTCATGAATTTCAATCGGAGATTTACATATTCGGAAAATGTAGAAATGGAGGGGGTATACACTTCCTTTTCTATACAATACTTTGGTGGAATTAGTGCCTCGTATCCACCCTCTTAGTTTACAGAGTGGCAGAGACATGCAATACTTAGGCCAGACCAAAAAAAAAAAGTTGTTTCTCATCACCAAGCACTAAAAAAAGTGACGAGGGAGGATTATAACATATTTTGATAAGCAGTTGACAAAGACCGAAACCTAAGTGTCTTAGTTGTCTGCAGGTAAAGTTATCATTAACATTTAAAAAGTGCAAAAATGGTAATCATTCATAGCTAGCTGCATTGCTGGGGCCCTAAGCTTTAATCGGATACCAAACTTGACTGTCTTTGTCCATTTTCAATGTGTTTTTATCAGAAAGTTCTAACCAAAGAATAAAGTAAAAAATTCTCAAATGATGAGGGCCGTGATGAGAAAAAGTTTTTTTTTGGAGTGGCCTTAGTAATGGCCAGACATGCAACATGATGCTACTGTGCTAAAGTGTTTTACTTGTCTAAATCATCAATAAGACAAAATGTATTTCGTTTGTACAGATGGAACTTTTGCTGAAGAATCTGCGCTTATAAAGAAGGGTTATGTAAGTAAAATATATTAAAACAAATATATATGATAATATTTCTATTTGTGTTGCCTTCTTTCATGATATCAACCAGATGCAGAGGGCTTTCATGAACCGCTGTTTGTCAGAGGGTATAATTATATTTTTGAATACGAGTCAGCTCTATGAGCATACACCCTTAAATCTTACTGCACAATTTTGATTGGTTATTTAAAACAACTTGCTTAAGGGTGGAATATGTGGTGAAAATCTATCAAGGGCAAATAAGGAGATCATTTGGATAGTTCTCCTGATAAATTTATCTCAGTTTCAGTTAGAGGTGTTAAATCAACTTTTTATCATTACATGGGATATTAACCATTATTCAATGTGGACTTTCCAAAAGTGCATTAAAAGTAATCTGACTTATTTAGATGCACAACAAAACCGTACTATGGCTAATGGAACTTATTCAGCACCTTGCAATGTGAACTACAGCGTCCCTCAGGAAAGTATTCTCGGACCATTATTATTCCTGTATTACATAAATGACCTCCCAGAAATAACTAAATTCTGCCTTTGATCTTGTATGCAGATGACCTAGTGCTAGTTAGCAGAGGAAAAGATCCAGATAGGGTGCATGACTACATGCAACGCGACATGACCAACATTAGTAACTGGCGTACCTTAAACAGATTAATGCCAAACTTAGGTAAAACAAAGATGATGTGGTTCTGCCAATATCAGCGAACCTTTGACACCCATGGCTTATTAAGATGAGTGGTTATCTACTTGGTGAAGTTGCTGAATATAAATATTGAACAAGTAATCAATGGATAACTCATGATGCGTGTGTGTTAGTGAAGGCTAATGACACGAGGCCATAGGCCGAGTGTTATTAGCCTTTGCTAACACACACAAGTCATGAGTTATCCATTGACTACTTATTTTATACCACGAAACCAATAAATAATCAATATTATACCAATAAATTCAAGTTGAAAACAAAAATTATTGTACATACACCTTGTCGCCCGGCAGCGGACAGCGGCAGCACACACAGCGAAAAAAGATGCTTCTCGCTGTTATGTTTGTGTATAATACACCTTCTCGCCCAGCAGCGGACAGCTACAGCGCACACGGCGAAAAAAAGCTTCTCGCGGCTATGTTTGTGTATAATACACCTCGTCGCCCGCCAGCGGACAGCTACAGCACACACAGCAAAGAAAGATGCGCCCAGACCGGGGCTCGATCCATGTACCTCTGACGGCTGAGCGCAACGTGCTAACCGCTAGACCACCGCGTCTCCTACTTCTGCGGCTGTGTCGGCTTGGATATATTTGAATGCATCCCGCGGTTATGGCAGAGGTCAGCCCGCAGTCGACTCCTTCCCATATCATATCGAGACGTGGTTCGAACCAAGCATTTCTCGTCAGTCCCTGTGGCGCAATGCATAGGGAGTTGGATTAGGGATCTGAGACTGTAGGTTCGAGCCCTGCCCTGGCCTGGAAAATTTCATGGGTTTTAACATGTCACATGTGACATGGAAGGACATGTCACATGTGACATGGAAGGCGTGCTGTTATCCTGGATAACAGCACGCCTTACATGGATAACAGCATGCCTTACATGGATAACAGCACGCCTTACAAAATTGATGTTACAGCCTACAGGGTGTGCAATATCGACAGATATGTGGATGGGAATAGCCACCAAAAAGCACTGTGTAACCCAGAAATCGTGGTATAACTAGGTGTATGGCTAGACAGTGACTTAAAATTTAAGAAACACTTAGAGGACCTTGACCACAAGGTGGCACATAAGATACAGCAGCTTAGGAAAACACATTATTATATAAACCAGCTGGACTCTATATGTATCTATAAACAGGCAATACTTCCAATCATGGAATACTCTGACTTTATACGACTCAGGCCCAAGCACAATAGTTAAACATCTACAAGTTCATCAGAACAATACACTGAGGATTTGCTGTAAGAAAAGGATAGGAGAGATGTCAACCAATCAATTACATAAGTAGTGCCATGTGCAAAGGTTGGAGACAAAAAGGAGATGGCATCTACTATCCATGATGTATGAACACATGAAGGATCCAAGTAATGAGCTCCCAATTCTTAACAATAGGACTAGAGCCGATTTGAAGCGTGAAATGAAGGTAAAAAGGCCAAAAAGGGAAAAATATCGGAAAGGCCCATTTTACAGAGGAATGCTTGCCTGGGAAGACTTAGATCATACCTTGCAACATCTTGAAAGTCTACTTCTGTTTAAGCAGAAAATCAAACGTACTATAAAGTGACTGTCATATTGAAAGCCTTGCTCTCTGACTATTATTATTATTATTATTATTATTATTATTATTATTATTATTATCATTATTATTATTATTATTATTATTATTGTTGTTGTTGTTGTTATTATTATTATTATTATTATTATTATTATACTCTAGTAGTTGAAAAAGTAAAAATTGATTGTAATTCTGTGATTTTATGCTTTGGCATATTGTGTATATCTGTGCATATTTACTGACTGTCACGGTAGAACGTGTTACCCTTTCTATATAAGTTTACGTCAATAAACACTGTAAAAAAACTCCAAATATTTTGAAAGCTTAGGTAACATTATAATCAAATTAGATAATTATGTATGTACATGTTTTGTTTGCAGCCCTCTACTTGTACAGCTAAGTATAGGACATTGAAGGCCAGTACAATGTGTCAGTACCATGATGATCCCCAGGCCACCAACACGGGTGTCAACAAAATCATGCAGATTGTAATTGTTGCAGAACACAACAAGTACAGACGCAATGTTAAGCGGCCCAGTGCCACAAACATGCAGAAAATGGTAAGTTCTGAAATGAATAATTATACTTATGAAATGGATGTAGGTCTAATTTGTGATCACAATGCATTCTTAACATTATTACTGGGTGGATTCTATAAAAAGAAAAATAGGTATTGGATGATTGAAAATAACCTCATTCAATATAATCTATTATTTGCTAATGATGTGACTTTTTATTGATTCGGTGATGATCAAAGCAATATCAAATATATTATGACTGATGGTAGAATTTCGATTGTAAACAGCTTTAGACAATGAATTTAGCACAGTGGTAAAATGGCACTACTTTGAAAATTAACTCTTTCCAGCCGGCTCTATCTTTGGTAAATGTCCATAGAATACGGCAGATTGAAGTCCTAGACCTTGTTTTATTGCTACATTGGGTTAGACTGCCCATAGGTAAATAATCAGTATATTATATGTAAAATGTGTTTTCAGTTGACTGATTTAAAAATCTGTATGTAATTTCCTTTCAACATGATACCATGATACTTGGTCTTATGTATTGCAAAAGATTATTGGCGGGACTCAGGATAATGCTATTAAATACTTAAAATGCCATCCTCATAGTGCATTAATGCACTAGCCATATTCTACCTGGTAGTGCATTAATGCACTAGCTGGCTGGAAAGAGTTAATAACCTATGCCCAGAGGCACAGTATCCATATGCAACCGACATGTACAACACAACATTACATGTATATACATACACCTCTGGCGATGACAATGCTCTACATTACAACCTATAGTAAATTTTGAGAGTTGCACTCTTTGGAAAATTCTCCCATAGAAACACAATATCTTTGCTGATCCTTCCAGTACTGGGATCCTGAGATTGCTGCTATTGCCCAGAAATGGGCCAACACCTGCCCCCAGGGACATGACACCAATGAGAACCGCAAAGTGCCAGGTTTGTATTCAATGATTCAATATAATTTATTTGACTACTGTACAGGAAAATATATTATATTGGCAGACCATTATACCTCCTTCCAGCCTAACCAATATTTACATAAAGTTAACTGGAGTGACCCTGAAAGGAATCATTGGAATTTTCTATCAATTCTGATTTGTGTAAAAATCACTTTGAATATCGACCATAACACCAACACAAACTGCCATGCATATCTGCTGCAAGAGGGTATTTCTCAATAATGTTTACCAGCGTTATCAACTAGATGCCATGAGAAGTGTAAAGGAAAATGAAATATCAATGGTACAGGTTATGGTATCCACATTGGACAAAACTGGGCGTCTGGCTTCAGGACATGGGACAAGGCGATAAAGGCATGGTATGATGAGGTAGAGCTGTACAGATATGGTCAGGACCCAGACACTTACCTACCCGATGGATTTGCTGCCATAGGCCACTACACACAGGTGAATCAATACTATTGTATATAGAGACTACTTCTGTAATTGATTTCTTTTTTATTTAAGTCCTTTGTAAAACCAAGACAAATGTCCTATATGAATTACACAGGGAATTGCATTAACATGGGTGGGTGCGATTGTAGATCATCTAGAAATGACCACCTAACCCTATCCATTCACATTATGTTACACCCTTATGTGAATAGCAAAAACCCAGGCCCAGTGGGCACATAGTGTTGAATCAATGTTCAAATATTGTTGATCAACAAAGATCAACATTGATTCAACATTGAATCAACATTGATATATGTTGTGTGCCCACTGGGGTAGCTGCTGAATAGTCACTGTTCCTTCTATGTACCAACCATCAAGCCGTGCAGATTCATGTGCAGGGTGGAAACGGCATGCATGGCTTAGAAGCTGAGAATTAGATCATCTGTCTGGCGTGTGAGAGGTCCCAAGTTCGAACCTTGGTGAAACCAATAATCAATCTGCTACACTGGCATATACATTATGATTATGGGGTAATTTTCAGAGCAGTAGCACAGACAAAATTACATGAGATAATATCTTTTTCACCCCTCTGATCGCAATAATTGTAACCCACGTTCTAGCTCATTGCCATATTACAGTTCAATGCAAGACAAAATTTGTGTCATCCTGTAAGCTTGCTCATCAATGTAACCAATACTATTTTTCTTTATCAGGTGGTTCGTGATGTGGCTGCTCGGGTTGGCTGTGGATATGCTGAGTGTCCAGGCCTGAACAAAGTCTATGTGTGCGACTACGCATTTGGGTGGGTTATTACTAAGATCCCCTAAAGATCCCCCCCCCCCCCAAGGCAATAATAATTAGCAGGTTTGGGTGAATAAAAGCGTTTATTATAGACTATAGTAATGATCTTATGAATGTATAAGAAACATGTATAAGTTAACACAATAAGATTTAACATTATTAATTAAACTAAGTGATAACGGATGAACGAAGAAAATGATGAGAAAAAAGAGGAACATTGTGATTAAGGAGTGGGCGGGTGGGTAAACTGGTGTAGTGGAAGGTTGGAAGGACTGAAGGAATATGGCCGCCCCAGGTATGTGGGGCAGGTAGGTAGGCAGGATCAGCCTGCTGGTATTGGTTTTGGTGATTGAGAGAGGAGAGGTGGCAGCACTGCTGCAGATGGGTAATTTGTGAGTGAGCCATCAGGAGGGGTAGTAATGACAGCGCGGGGCCATGGTTGGCCCACGCCCACAATTGGAACCTCTATAAGTGGTTAAAGAGTTTTTGTTCTTAACATGATATGTCTGCTCCCCTTCAAGTTGTACTGATGGTTATGACTTATTTTTGACATGCTGAAGGTACAGTCATTATAGCTTTAAATATCCGTTGTCACATTGTGCTTGCAGTACTACGGCTCCATTGAGTTTTCCTCCATTTATCTAATGATAAATCATAGATAAATGAAAATATTTTCTCATGGATTTCCTGCATTCACTCTGCATATTTGTCTAAAAAAACGAGTGAGAAGTGCTCAGACAAAACATGCCTTGACATTGCAGGTCTAGATGTGTACACATCAGGTACACCTCTGTATGACCAACTTCCTGATTTCTGTACAATAAGCTGTATATTGTCTTTTTTTCCAGCAACCCTCTAGATTGGGGTAAACCATATGAGAGGGGACCAAGGTGCAGTGCTTGCCCAAAGAGCTGCAGGAATAACCTGTGTGGTAAGTGGATATCATAATTATTATGGCTATACTGTCGTTATACTGTATAATCACTTACAATTATGACTTAAAATGACATGCTTCATGGTATACTTTTACCTTTTATTCTCAGACTGCAAAGGTAAAATCTGCCTCAATGGAGGCACGTTGGACCCCAACACGTGCATGTGTACGTGTCCTGGTCTGTGGATGGGGGCAACCTGCGACCAATGTAAGTATTAAGGACCTTCTTTATGTAAATGATTAATATAAAATATCATATGAATATCATTGGTTGACACCCACATAAGACGTTTATCCATGGCAGGTCTGTGTGCTGCCATTAGAAGATGAATGCATCACATAGTTTAGTGCTGATGGCTGCTATGATACGTATTGAATGGGAGGCATTTTAAACCTACAGATGTTCAAAGGGGAATACATAGAACATTATTCAGTTAGTCACTAAAATTGGTAGGTTCATGGAAGTGCACTGATTAAGGTCTCGTTTATAATCGATTATTCCTGTTTTGAAATGACTGGTATTCAAAAAATGACAAATTTGATTAGAACATAATTCATATTGATAGAAAATAAATAAAAGATGTCACCATTGTGTGTAGTGAACTGCCCTGGCCGGGACCCTGAGGTGTGTGGTGCTGCATGGGGATATGCCCCCAGAAGGTGTACTGAGTGGATGAATGTACCTGAAGAATGCCCTTACATGTGTGGGGTCTGTAAGCCAGGTAGGTCATGCATCAATCTTATCATCATTTCTGTTATTATTGATTCAGTAGAGATCCCTTATGTGTTCGATAATTATTATGTGGGACCTTCTATGAAATATTAGTAATGCTAGCACAATTGTAATAAACAGTTAATATTGTTAAGAGAAGTATCAGCAAAAGGATCATATCTAGCCAGTGATAACTGTAACACAGATAGCTCAAAACCATTGTCTACTCATATCCAGGACCCAACAGTGTGCTGCCATCTGGTGGAGACTCTGGCATCGAGACAGTTGTGTTCAGGGCAAACACTCCAAACAAGCCTAAATCACAAAGTAATGGAAAAGGTAAAGATGACTATTTTCTGTATAATATTAATTCTTGTCGAAGACTCAAGGTATATACATCAAATAGATCTTATAGGATGGAAATGGAGATTCAAATGTTAATATCTACAACAAGAAAAAGACGGTATGGAAGTTCATAAGAACCTGGGAAAATGGGCCATACTACCTTTTTTGTTGTTGTTGTTCAAAAATTGACTATATTTCTAGAGATATCGAAATTTCTTTACATCTTCTCCAGGACTACCAGTGTGTACTGCTGTAGATCCAGACCATTGTGGTAAGCCCCAGCCATATGGCTTCATGCCTGAACACTGCCGTCAGTGGATGAACGTGCCTGATGAATGCCCAGCCATGTGTGGACGCTGTCAAGGTATTAACTCATCACAAGGGTATTCATATCTTTTCATATTGAATATGCCAGCTCTATTGTCGACAAAGAGCCTGTGACACAATTCAGCACAGTGCCTGGCCGAACAGAAGGAGCAGGCTGGATAAGTTAGAATGTACCTTGGATACAACTATATGAGACGGTATGATACTTAGATTAATTGATCTTCTATCTAAAATGGCGCAACTGTCTATGCAAAAAGGTATTCTCGGGCATGCCTATCTTGCATCATAGTGACTGATAAAAGTTGTTGAGAATTACAATTTTCACACTTTTTATGATTTTCACGCTTCGCCTTTGTGAATAACCTTCCAGAGCCTATTGTTTTGTAAGGTACGACTTGCACATGCACTGGTTATCTCTCAACACGGTGTTTCTATAAGAACAACGGGTAGGATACAATGTTAAGGGAGTGGTCATTTATTATCAACAGGGGGGGGTGGTGGGTTTGAGGGGGGGGCGTAAAAAATTCTGACCCTCTCGAGGGGGGGGCTAAAAAAATTTTGACCCCTCTTGAGGGCGGGAGCTAAAAAAATTTACCCTCTTTTTAGCAAAAAAGCCAGCGTGCTACTATAGATCAAAGAGGGGCGCGAAAACTCTCCGCGCCTCCGGCGCGGGGGGGCACAAAATTTTTTTACTGCCGTCAAGGGGGGGTCGTAAAATATTTTCGCGCGTCCCCGCGAAAACCCACCACCCCCCCCCCCCGTTGATAAATAATGACCACTCCCTAAGTGAACATGGATGTAAAGGACATTCTGATCAGTTCCCTTTCTCGCCTTTCTTTCCCTTAGCTTTGTGTGGCGGAAAGACATCTGCAATCTGCAAACATGGCGGCCAGCTGCAAGGGGAAACATGCACTTGTACATGCAATGCACCATATAGTGGAGAGTTCTGTGGAACTCTCGGTGAGTTATTATCTATTGTTCTGAGATACTTGTTGATCTTTAGAGTGTTTAAGATCTTAGAACTGATTTCACAATGAGGTCCAGTATTTGAAATACAGACGGCAAAATAACAGAACAGAATAGCAATTTAAACAAATTAAGTTCTCAGCCTTTCAGTGAAAATCCCATTGCTCCCAGACCCTCACAATGATTTGTCCGAGGCTTGACGATACTTATGTGGTCTGCATGTATCAGCTGTGTATCACTTTTACTTTTGTAGCCTCATGTCCAGCGGCTGACCGATCTGAATGCTCCGACACCAACATGGGATATCCTGCATCTCAGTGTGAAACCATGGCCTACGTCAGGGAGCACTGTCCAATCATGTGTAAGCTATGTCAGGGTAAGTACCCAGTGTGAAGCCATGGCCTACGTCAGGGAGCACTGTCCAATCATGTGTAAGCTATGTCAGGGTAAGTACCCAGTGTGAAGCCATGGCCTACGCCAGGGAGCACTGTCCAATCATGTGCAAGCTATGTCAGGGTAAGCACCCAGTGTGAAGCCATGGCCTACGTCAGGGAGCACTGTCCAATCATGTGCAAGCTATGTCAGGGTAAGTACCCAGTGTGAAGCCATTGTATATGTTAGGGAGCGCTGTCCAATCATGTGCAAGCTTTGTCAGTGTAAGTACACAGCATGAAGCCATGGCCTACGTCAGGGAGCAGTGTCCAATCATATGTACCCTATGTTAGGGTAAGTACCCAGTGAGAAGCCATTGTATATGTTAGGGAGCACTGTCCAATCATGTGCAAGCTTTGTCAGTGTAAGTACACAGCATGAAGCCATGGCCTACGTCAGGGAGCAGTGTCCAATCATATGTACCCTATGTTAGGGTAAGTAACCAGTGTGAAGCCATTGTATATGTTAGGGAGCGCTGTCCAATCATGTGCAAGCTATATATGCCAGGGTAAGTACCCAGTGTGAAGCAATGGCCAATGTCAGGGAGCACTGTCCAGCTGGGAGCCCAAATTCGTAAGTTTATTTTTCTGATAGCCTGATATAAATGCACCTCTGCACCAATAAATCATGAGAACAAAAAATATCAGTATTGATAGCAATGATTTATGTGCCCCTTAAAGGGTTAGAATTGAGAGGATATTTTCTCTTGCAGAAAAGTGTCCTGGTAGGACAGCTGGCGCATGTGCAAATGGGGGAACACTCCAGGATGACTGTACCTGTGCATGTGCACCAGGATTCAAAGGTGACAACTGCAACAAGTTTGGTAAGTGATTTATGTTTATTTCGTTCACATTTTCGGTACCAGTTGGAATTATCGTTCACTGAAATCTATGAGTTATAGTCATATCGGACTACCAAAGGGATCTTAAAGTAAAAGCACAGCACCCCTTCCTTCCTCCTAACTCCTCCTGTAATTGATAGAGATGATTATGCCCCTAAAAAAGTATGAAATATAAAAACTATTGGGCATGTCTGTTTTAGATCAATGAGCGCACCAGTACTCTTAATTCAACGAAAAAAGAAGAGACAAGAAAACTGCGCATGCAATACATTGTAAACACATAACACAAGTGTTTTACTGTTTTAAATTTTAGTTGTACATTGTAGGAAAATGCCCACGACAGAAGGATGAGTTCTGGTGCACACAGTTTTCCAAGGCAGATTGTGAGAAATATTACAACTTTCCAACGGATTGTCCTTACATGTGTAAGAACTGCTGAATGAGGAATCAACTAATTGTCTACATTGACTAAAGCCAATCACTACCCCTGATGTTAATTAGTAACCTTAGAATGACACACCAGCTCATATCTATCATGAGCTTGAACACCAAATTATTTGTAAAGAGGAACTTTGGTGTCTTTAAATAAGTTGAGTAGAGATTGGGCAAAATAATTTATCTATCCTTTTGGTGTGATATATATATTTACCGCATATCGATTCTGTCCAGTGTTACTGCGGATCATGTTGGTAATTTATGTGAGAGGAAATCTAATTGCAAATTACACATGTATCTATAAAAGTATGATTAATAGTATTATCTTTTTTTTTTGTCTCTGTAGGAAAAATTCCTCAGAATATCGTATGTGAATTTGCTACCCCAAAGAACTGTGTTAAATATATTAATATCTTTATAAGAGAACAAGAATTTGCAAAACCACATGGTTAAATACAAAGAAATGTCAGCTCCAGCTGATATTCACAATCTATCATGTCAAAAAATAAGAATCGTGCTGCCCCCTAGCTGATCTTTTCTGCATTCATAGTACAGGGGGATGTCACACCAGGGTCTCTCCATGATAGTTTAGCAGCTGCTCTCAGCCAATAAAGTTATAGCTGCTCTTTCAATTAGGTTTCTTATAGTCCAAGAGGCCAGACACTTTTATTTTTGTTTTGGGTACCAAAAGGTCTGATGGCAGATTCTTATGTAAAAAAGTCTCACGAATTCAGATCTGCAATTCTTAAAAAAATCCGACGCTGCGTTTTCGCACAATCGGGGCTTAAAGTAGGTCACCGTCAATTCTCAACATGGTAAATATATGTCATTTGGACTTTCAGATAAGTCCTATCTCCATTTAATAGGGTAATCTACACCCATATTATCAAGAGTTAGGGTTCTCCTCTTAATGTTCTGCTTTTAATAAAACAGTTCCCAACATCATTTTCAAGATGGCCACCAATATTTTACCGATTTTGACGATTTATAAGTAAACAACCACTATAAAACATTTATCGTTTATTAATGCACACATACCCAATCCCTACTATGTTTTCATGCAAGTCAAATTATGCAGAAGGTTCTGTGTAACATATCAGATTAAATTTACAGCTCTTTGTCAGCTTTGATGACCATTTCCGCACAGAAAAAATCAATTAAACATCATCCTAAATGCTTACATACGTGAAGAACAGACAAAACACTTTAAGCTTTCCTCTATGTACCTAACTTACAATGTGATCTTTTGGGCTATGACTATTAGTTATCAAGCAATTTGTTTATCAGGGATGAACACTTTATCAGAAATATATGGATGCTCTATTTATATTAGAAATATAATCAGCAGGACTGTGCGTTCCACATATTTTGATTTTGCTTCATATTTGACAGTGAAGCTCTCAAGATATATTCACCATCATTCTTCATCTGCCTCTCCATCTGATTCATCCCTTCCATATCTGTTCTCCCCATATGCCATCTCTTCTTCTTCCTCAAGGTCTTCATCCTCAAGTGGGGTTTTCAGAAGGATGTCCTTGATTGATTTGGGGAATTGAGCACAATCAAACCAGTTTATATCATAGTGACCATCATTCAATTCCCATCCATTTTGTGCTGGGTCCAGTATTAGAGGATTTGGATGCCAGGCTCTTTTCCATGTTGAAGCTACAAGATTGGCCCTTTCGACCTGTTTCTCCAATGTTGCTTTACTTGGTGGAAAATTACTCGGATTTGCCCCTTTTGCGAGTTGAAGGAGGTCACCTTTGTTTTTGGGTGCATACTTTGTTTCAAATATCGCTAGTCTTGCCTTGTTTACAGACTGGAACTTTGGTTTTCCATACAATGCACAGACCCATGGCTCAAGTTCAGGTGTGAGATCTACAAGATTTACATTATCTTCCCTAAGCTTTGAGAATGTGTCAGTGTGTGCTTTGTTTTTCATCATAAGGTTCAGTGGCCTCACTTTCCCTTTGTGACTGAATGCTGGAGTGTAGTCACTTCCTGTCATGGCATGCAACCCTGGTAGTGCACTTATGACATCACCATCAAGTTTATCTACCATTTCTGTGATGCTGATGCACCTTCTTGTGTTATTGCTAGATAATCCCACATCTAGCCAGACTTTGGCCTTTACAGCATGTGTCTTGTAGATGTGGTACAAATGATATAGCAGCAAAACAAATATGTCTGTATCATTTGCTCTAACCACAATTTCTGCCTGTCCATTGTGCCCAATGCAATGTGTCATATGAAACATTATCCTTGTATCTGCCTCTATGTGAGAGCATTCTAGCTCAATTATTCTTTCCCTGATGATGGCTCCATCTTTGACACTGAACTTGAAGCATTCATTCTGACAAGTCAAATACACAGAGTGTCCATCCAGGATTTGTAGATAGGATTCTTTTGCCCACTCCTTGAGCAGGAACTTAACAAATGATGTTTTGAAGGCACCAGATTTGATTACTGACTTCCATTCCTTTGTCTGCTGCTTTGGGCCAGTTATTTGAACAGATGTGCTAGATTGCTTCTCATTCTGATGTCTCTTTACTCGAGTAGTGTCTTTGATAGTGGGTACAACTTTATACTGATCTGTGATGAAATGCACAGTGGGAGACATTTGGCACAACCTTGTGAGAATATCCTTTGCAACCTCCCCATAAGTGATAGGTAGATTTACAATTTGGTAAAGAAAGAATGATGCATCAACCAGCGTGACATTACTCTCTCCAAATCTTGATATACCGGGAGCAATTTCCTCAATCCTGTGCTGCAACATAGCTTTGTTTGTTGCATTCATAGTGCCATCTACAGAACCAAGTGAAAGTGGAACAGGAGTTAGAGGATACTCAAACACTTTCTCAAGATCAAGATCCTCTTTGCTGCTGAGGTACAGTAGGTTGCCAAACAGGTCCCTTGTTCCTGCCAGTTCTTTTATCTTGGCATCCTTGGAAGTGACCTTTACTTTAACTGCTGCACTCGCAAAATTTTTGATTTTTTTACGAGGGATTGGTTTCTCAAATCTCTCAGGGTCACTAAAGCACCCTTCCCGAAAATCTTCCAGCCACTTTTTGCCCTTCTCGTTCCACTCCATGAGATCCTGCCTTATATCCTCTGGTACTTCTTTACCTGTGGACAGACTGTAGAGGGCAGGTTCTGGTGGAAGTGCAAAAGGGTTCATAGAATCACAAATCTGTGTAATGAGCCTTTGCAGGTCCTCATTGTCTTTTGCTATCCTCTGTGGCTTTAGCTCGGATGTAATATCCTCATGCTTAAGCAATCCAGCTCCAGATAAGAGACAGCCAACTATTGCACTGCGTGCTGTCTTGGTCACAGTCCATTTGGTGCGTGTAGAAGGTGACAGAGAAAAGGCTGAAATCCCAGTGAGCCTTGAGGCTGCATCTTTATTCACTGTCTGCTCTAGTGTCATGTCCACTGCTGTCCTGGAGAAGTGCTTTTCAGTCCTCCTGATTGACAGTGCTCCATTTTCAAGCATCTCTCGGGCCTCTGAATGGCTTTCATCAATGTTCAGAAGATTTAGATGATAGTGGACCATCCACCTTGCGTAATTTGGTCGGTTACCAGCAAAGAAATGCTAGCACATTTCTCCTAGTCCATGTACAAACAAGTTGTAGTCGTTTGTGCGGCAGGCTCGGCTGAATACAAGGTATGTGTGAACTAACTGAATGTAGATCATCCAATACTTCGCCGTGCTCCCATGCACACCATCGAGTGTCTGGGAAGCATACTGCTCATAATCATTCATGAACATTATGTAGACCTCATCATTCTCTAGTTTTTCTAATGTCTCAGGGCTTCCATTGTCATTTAACTCATGGATGATGTCTACTAACCTCGGTGGAAGAGTCCCTTTCTCAGTCAGAAACTGCTTGAAATGCAGAGTCTGCATTGCTGCTGCCAGGAGTGGATGGATCCTTTTACACCTGGAAGGAACCATACCTGTATTAGATATGTGGATATTGGTAAAATACATATTTGTGGGTGTTTATTCTTCGAAAATTGAAATATAAGAACTTTCTACAAGTGAAATTTATCAATTATATCTCATTTTATGATATGGTCATGTGCAAATATCTTCAGCACTAATATTATATATATAGTCAAAAGAAAGCACCTACCGGTTGTAGTGCTTGCCTTTAAGGAATCCCTGTAGAGAGCCATTGGCCAGTACCTCTGCTTCTACCAGAATGTCCTCTCCCCCTGAACCATCCAAGTAATAGCCCAATGCACCAAAGTAGGCCAGGAGTATATGGAAAGGACCAAAGCAGATGAATAAATTATCATACTTTGGTGTTTCAGAAGCTTGGATCTGTATGGCTGGTTTAGCGATGGCGAGGTCATAGTGGACAACAGCAATGTTCTGTCCACATTCCGCTGCTACCTTTTGGGATATTTTCATTGTTTCCAAAACAACATCTAACCTTGTGGGTGGTAATGTGATGTTTTCCATGTAGGCTATGGTGTGAAGTGGGAGACTGTCAATAGCAAGTATAGAATTCCACCCAACCCACATGGGGGCCTTTGCCACTAGAGTTGACAATACCCATAGGTGGTCAAGGTACTTTATCCTTGTGATATTTGGAGGAGGTGGCAGATACTTCACATTATACTGAAATGTTTTTATCTTTGGTTTCTTTTTGTATGGCTCCAAATGTTTCTCCTTGAAATGGAATGTTCTCTTTGAAACCTTGATATCACTGTTCGATGAGGGGGAAGGTGTATGCAGAGATTGACTTTGTGTGTCTGTGTCCTGTGGTTCTGTTTGTTTTTCATCTTGATCATTGCAGATATTCTGATAGCATATCCCAACTGTGTCATGCAGGGTGTTTTTCCCTGAGAGTGTTTGATTCATTTCGTCATAGTTGTCCCATGCTAAAGATGTACTCTTTCCTCCCCTCCTTTTAATTCCATCTGGAGTTACTAGTTGTCTCTCTATTATCTCGGTAGCTATCTCTGTTTCTTTCTCCTCTACCAAATGATATACTATGTCCATATCGATTCAGAATTTCAACTACCTTTCTTGAACCTGTAATGCTCTTCATACCAAGTCCCATTATTACATGTTTCATGGGTTTGACTCGCCCTCCTGTTGCACAGTATATGACATCATCACAGACTGATTTCACCAGCCTGACAGATTTCTCATGACCAGGAAGTGTTGCCTTACCTGTGTAGAGAATTGTGAAAAAGCTTTCAAGATCTTTTGGAATAGTTTCCCTATTTCTTTCAAGAGCCTCTTCAGAGAATTCATTCATGTGTTCTTTGCCGCACTCCTTAATATTAAGTATCTGTCTACGGAGAAATACAGCTGTCTCAAACAGAAAGCTGTGGTCAAAAAACACTAGTTTCTTTGCCTCATCAGCAGTCAGTTTTGAACTATACAATATAACACCTTTCTTTTGGCCTACTGTGTGCTTTTGTATTTCATCCCCATACTCTTTTAATATCTTAGCACAGAGGCTGTCAGCAGAATATGTTGACTCCCCTAACATTGTGATGTACTTTTCATGAATGGTGGTTAGTAGCATGCTACTAGGACTATCAATGATTTCTGCCTGAATGTATGTTTTGAGTTCGCTAAAAGCATTTTCATGATTGATCATTTTTTCAGACTTCTTTTTGCCATCCTGTGCTTTATTCAGAAAATCTCGCTCGCAAGAATGGTGATATTTCACCTCTTTTGATTTCATATCAATGCCACTAATCTTGGATGATATATCAAGATGACTAAGCTTGAGAGCAGCACTTTTTATTGTTTTTTCAGCTGTATCAGTTTCACAACTCCCAGGATATTCAACATTACCCTTCTTAGTTTTCCTGTAACGGTTACAGAATATGCAAACAGGTCTAAACACACCAGAGCTATTTTGAGTAGTATGTGTCACATTTGACCTTAATTTTGGTTTCTGTTGTACATTTTTCTTAATTCTCTTGTCACCTCCATCTTTTGGAATAGCAGTGAAGTCTTTAAGGCATTTGACATGGTATCCCATATTTTCATCTAAGTACTCTGGTAATTTGATACTAAAATACTTTGATTGCTTCAAGTAAGACCTTCTCTTCTGATCAGCCAACTTGATTTTTTCAAAGGTTTGTTGGTCACATGCTTTTATAAGCCCTTGTCTATCAGCATTGTTCTTGGATGGAAAATGCAGTATGCAGTATCTAGTAGACATTGTTCAGTTTAGAGCTATTGCCTGAAACAAAAAAGATAGGTTAGTACCCACCACCAAACCATCACCAAGAGCACTAGCAAGCCAAGCATATTAGTTGAAACTACTCTACAAGTTTTGCATTATATTGAAAGATAGCAACAAAACAATCCTACTCTCCTAGTCTGCATGTCAATGGAAGTATTTATTCCAGTTTCTGTCTTCCACATCTGACATATGAACACCATAATGATAGTCACAAATCATCAGTTTGATCATGTATGCATTTGAACAACCCCCTCCTTCCTATGCATACAGACCCAAACCATACGGACCCCCCCCCCTCTTCAATGTGTGCATGGGACATTCCTGTGCACTATAGCAAATATGAAATGATATGCAAAATATTGTATACCCCTTATTTCTTACCTTTGTGAACTCTTTGTTTGGGGTGGGGGTCAGTAGAGTCTGTCTACATGAGAACCCAGGACAGGAGTGGACCATATTTACTACAAAGAGAGCTGCATACCCCCCTGCTCCCCCCCCAACAACAATCATTCCTAAATTACTGGTCCTATGCATACATACTGCCCCCACACACATACACACACCTTGTCTACAATACATCCATATTCCCTGCAATACCTTTAATTCTCAATGGTCATCAACACTGGCTTGACTTGAATAGAAACCGAAACTGAAACTATGTCACACCTAACAGAGTTATTTTTGGATATGAGAAAGAAACTGCTGGTCCTATATATTGCTGTTAGATTCTTAGATTAAACTGGACCTCATGCAACAAGGGTTTACCTTACATGCACATCCCTACACACAATATGTATTTCCATCTTATTTCTCAATAAATGACTCACCCAGATGTGTGCTGTTGAAGAACTTTGCCAGAGAGGAAATGCAATGTAAAAGTTGTGTCCAATGCAACAACTGATTCAGCAGATCTAGATCCACCTTGAACCACCAGGTGGCAGCACCTATATCAAGGTTCTCCATTTATTATGAATACTGAGTGCTCTTCCACCTACAGGTCATTAATAAGAAATATCAATGACTATAAATTATTCCAAAAAACTAGAACTGATCGATTCTCCGGCCAAGTTCAGTGGGCATAAGCATACTATAGGAAAGCCATCTTTAGTGGTAAAAAGCATTCTCAAGATTAGTTGAACATTCTTATGTTATGTGTGAGAAAATGAATACAGAAAAAAGGATGATGTGCATTAGGAATTCACAAATTAAAAGTGCATCTGCTTTGTAGGCTCTAAATGACACTTCAGTCGGTAAATGTATTTTATGCACATATAATACAAATTATCATAAATCCGTATCTATTGATTGATGAGGAATATACTTATTGTGTCTCTTAACTGTTAAAGCTGAGGCAACATTAATCTTACCACTGTTACACTGAAAAACATGTCCATTGTCATGTTACATTATATAGATAGGCAAGGTTTACAGTGGCTGTATGCTTATAAATCGTCAAAATATTGGTGGCCATCTTGAAAATGATGATGGGAACTATTTTATTAAAAGCAGAACATTAAGAGGAGAACCCTAACCCTTGATAATATGGGTGTAGATTACCCTATTAAACAGAGATAAGACTTAACTGAAAGTCCAAATGACATAAAATTATCATGTTGAGAATTGACAGTGACCTACTTTAAGCCCCGATTGTGCAAAAACGCAGCGTCAGATTTTTTTAAGAATTGCAGATCTGAATTCGTGAGACTTTTTTACATAAGAATCTGCCATCAGACCTTTTGGTACCCAAAACAAAAATAAAAGTGTCTGGCCTCTTGGACTATTAGCTGCTATTGTCGAGTAGATAGGTATGACTTTTTCCTTTTTCTTTTGCAACAGTAATGCACATCAGCTTTAATGTGGGATTCCATTTGTTAGTATTGTAAATATATAAAATATAGCCATGATGTGTACATGTATGTTAAAAGCTTCCTATAATGCAACAAGCCAATTACAATCACACGTAATTAAGAATTAATAAATTGTTTGCAAGAGCATACTATCCATCATTAGTTCGTTATCACTATAGGAACATACAGAAATGAAGTGTACGTACAATGAAAAATCAATTTCATCTAACAGATCACCGAGCCACAATCGCATAACAAGCATTTTGATAGGTTCATAGCCACTTAGATAGTTATGTTTGATATTACTCTGATTCTATCCACCTATCTGCAATTAATTCTATGCAACTGACGGTCACGCATATAAAATTGTGGCTCTTAGGGCCAAAACCCATCACCCGATTTTACAATAATCGGTACCATTTTCGGCCAAATGTTGTATGATACACATCGATAATGCTCAGTTTCAGGTGATAGGGTGATAAAATCTGGGAATAAGCCACCGATCCTGTGGCTAATGTTGCAATACACTGCCAATTCTTATTTTCATTCCTGTTTTTATCATCTCAGACATCCTTGTAGGTTCAAGGTTGTACCATTCCTTTTGTGGAATTATTTTGTAGTAGCATTGATTTTTTTTTACCGATTTGTACCATCTGGCACAGTAGTGGAGGCTCCACTACACGATATTCTGCTACATTCTCACATAATGTTATCCCTATTATTCAATTCAATTCCCATAGTACCTAAGGTATAGGGTGTTGACATTCCTTTACTGTAAACATGAGATTCAAAATTGTAAACATGAGATTTCAAGGGTCATTTTATGGGTGATATCTCTCCTTGTGTGCTATATTTACAAACTAACATGTGCCTGCATAGACTCTGTGATTGGGAGGGAGTTCAATATAATTATAAACAACAACACAGCAAATTATAAATAAACAGATCGCAGGGTCTTGGGCTGTAAAAACCAAACGTGTCTGATATTGAGTTGCATAGAGTCATCAGTGTGAATGTCTGCAATATTTACATTAGGTCAGCTTGATTTGGTAAACAAAAACATCTTTTTTACAACACAAGCATGCCTGAGATTGCACACAATAACGTCCGTACATAAACAAATGACTCCTTTAACATACAATTTCTACCTTGGAATGATAACAAACACTACTCTTTAGCCTGTGTTTGTGTCCCATTTTGTGAGGATAGCTCCGATTCTCTGCAGAAATCGCGTAGTGGAGCCTCACCTAATGGTTGTCCTTCTCAAACTGTATACACTGCCCCATTCTGCAACCAATTTTGACGTGTGTCCTAATAATCGGCCAGTTTTACAATCGTCTAATGGGTTTAGGCCCTAAACTAGCAGTTGGAGATCCTGTGTAACTTGCCACTTGCCATTTGCCACACTTCTGTTTACAACTGTCGGTCATCCAGTCATTTGTGCAGTACTCAGTACCAAAGTACTTACACCACCATACATCTGTTGGACATTCTGTAATAAAGTAGCCAGGCTTTACAAGTGATATGAAGTTCATATAGCACAAGGGAATACATATAGGCAAAATATCACAACAAGGGATATCAGCTGCATAGATATAATACTGTAATACATAAGCAAATGTCAATGACCATAGAATATTTGTTCATCGTATTCCCCGAGGTGGGGCTGGCGTATTCCATGAAGCCATTATATGTCATTTCGAAATGGCAGCGTTGAAGACGACCACATTGTATTCAATCCCCCCCCCCCATTGAATACGATGTGAGTAGGTCTATTCTATAGTAACGGTCAAGTCAGCCTTGACATATATCTATATTGTTACTTACTGGTTTCAGTCTTGAGCTTGTCCTCACAGCAGTCACCAACATATCCCCCTGTACGTTTACACTGACAGTTTTCATCCAGTTTGCCCTTCTGTCCACAGTAGTTTTTCCCCTAACCTGGACAACGCTCTGCATAAGAAGAACGTTTTAGAATACTATTTCATAGAGTTTACCCAAACCCTTGCTAGAGCAAACTTCTACGGCGGCAGTGGTAGTGATAAGGGTAGGTATAGGGTTAGGGATATAGATGATATGTCTGTTGGTATAAAGTCCTCTTTAGAATAGGGATGGGGGCATGCAGAGAAACAACTGGGGGTATGTTATTGATAACACCATCTCTGAGGGGGTAATGTCCTAGGGGGTAATGTCTTAGGAGGAGTAATGTCCAAGGCGTTAATGACCGAGGGGTAATATCCAGAGGGGTAATGTCCAGGGGGTATTGTCCTAGAATCCATTGGGCCATGTCAAAGTATTTCCCATAGCCAAAATCGAGTACCTAGCCACCAGAGCTTACAGGATTTGAACTAAACATATCAGAACTCTATAAAAAAAGCTTCAATGTTAGGGCCTTGGGAGAAATGGAGGATAAGGGTGGCCAGGTTGAAATCTAGTTTGAGCGATATGAGATCTGCCCAGGAGGCATTTGTTAATAATGTCAATTAGCAAAATTTAGAAATACCCCCTGGTGGATATAAGACCCTAGCCAATGGCTCTTCTGTACTGTTTATGCCTGTCCTCTGGGGAGTAGAAACTTGAGCCTCCAGACTTACCTGGTTCACCTTGACAGAGACCACACATAAAGGGACAGTCCTCTGGTACATTGGTGTACATCTTGCAGTAGCTAACAGGCCACTGGCTACGACAAAGTGCCTTGTCACCAGAGGGACAGTTCACTGGAGCAAAGTATTATAACTACCATTCAGTTCACAAATCCACTGTACACACCCCCTCCCACTGCACCTAAGGGTGTTTTTCTTATGGAGGGATATACCATCGAAGCTCCATCGTGCTGGAATGAAGAACGGCACGATTTTTAGATAAATGGTGAAAAGATTTACAGTCATAAAGGAATTACAAACTAAACATGTATGAAGTTTAGGCCTGCTTACTATTTCATTGAGCATGTAGAGGCAAGGAGAAAGGGTGCTCTGTGCTAAAAGGCCGTTTTAAATTTCAGATCACTAGCTTTTCAGTGATGTATTGCATAAGAAGATAATACTGATAAATTTACAGGAATGGCTTGCTAAATGTGGGTAGGTATAACCATATCCAGAATCTTAATAAGCTCTAGGCCTGATTGGTGATGAGATACAGATCTATATTTAGCATAATTTATGCAAATTAGATAAGTTAGCATAACATTGTTATTCTTTTGTCCATAACCTTTGGTCTAGAAATGGTATTTTTTATTCAGTTTTCACCATAGTAAACCTTAAGAAATGTTCCTTTAATATGGGCCCTTTGACTTTCCTATTTAGCATGAAAATCCTATTTCCATGGCAACAAAAATCAACAAAAATGCCTATTTAGGCCTGAAAACATTCTTTTAACATTCCAAATTTGGAACGTTTCCAACCAAAAGGGTATGTTGTATCAAAACCATTTAATTCTCCATCAAAAATACTTTATATTGGCTTTAGGCCTATTTTTCTTATCTTAGCTCATAGTGGTGCCCCATGGTGGCAAAATTAGGAACTAAATCCCGCAGCAACCCTCTTTTCGGCTTGCTGGCTCGCGGCTTCTCATTGGAGAATTTAATTACTATGAGAATTTGTCCCTGTAGAAGTTCCTGTTGAATGGAAACCACAGAAGGATGTTTCGTTGGCTCTTCTCTGGCAGAGAATATGTGGTCCACATGACTGGACATCAATAGGTGAAACATGCAGTCCACCAGGAGGGTGCTTCTGAAACTTGTGTCTAAGACTCCAAAAGGATGTGACTATTTTGGGTTGCTCGCCTCTATCCTGTGTTTCCAAAAATGAAAGGATTCCTATAACTGTCTACTGAGAAGTGCTAAGTGAGTACTAAGGAGTGGCTTTGCAGTAGGAAGTCAGGAAAGGTCACTTCCCTCAGAGCTGTGATCTCTGTAGGTACACGGATGTAGGTAATAATCTGTACTATTAGTATATGAGTACCTCAGGTTCCAGTTTGTAGTTCCTTCTTTAATCACCAGTCGGCAGCAAAGGGTACACATACCTTTGTATTTTCATGGGACATTTCACCTCATGGGGCCCTCTGTCCCCAAGGCTATGAAAATGTGCTACAAAAAGCACGTGCGCTGGACAAGTATTCTCCTGAAAAGGCATTCAGATTTGACAGAGAAAGGAAAGCGAGTTGAGCACTTTAACAACACAGTTTAGTTCATAGAAAACACAATGCCTTTTCAGCCTTGGGTGGTGAGTGTATTTGAAGGGTGAAGCAGAGCATGACTGTCTCAACTGAGTAACCGACCATCGAAATCCACAATTTATCTTTTTAGAAACACCCACCAGCTGTCTTGCGAACAATTTGCCCTCCCCCTCAATGTTCTGACATTGATTGAGCAGGGATGTGGGGGGCAGTTTCAGAGTAGGGGAAATCCAGGCAATAATAAGCTATTTTTGACCTATTCCAGCTTTACCTTTTAGGCTTGAACATTGGATGGGGATTGCTTCCAATTTCCCACATCTTCATTGGCAGACATAAGAGAAAGAAAAGAGTAGAGGGGGTTGAAGGCCAAAGCCCCTCAAATGATGTTCAAGCTCAGTCTCGCCCCGTCGGGATTCTAGGGAATACCTCTCTCGTGTATGGGGATGATGGTCCCCATTTTCTGGGGAAGATTACTATGCGAGGTACCTGCCTACAAATAAGCACTACAGCAACCAGTGGAAAAAACTTCTTTTACCCAAAACGCTAGGTGTCAGAGACAACTCACGCTAGTGGTCGAGCTGGGGCCAGATTGGTTCAAGCTGAAACTGCTTTCCCCACTTACCACCAGGGGCCCCATAATACCAGTAGCTCTCACATAACTGCATGATACCACCCATTGCTGGTCCCAGTGAAGGAAACCCCACAGCACATTTTGTGGTCGATTCGTAGTGTAGGTCTGCCTACGTTGTGTAAGAAAGATGATCCTGGGTGATTTTTGTGGAAAATCAACAGGCTCCATGGTTGTTATTGTGCATTGTGCTATATCAAAATATAGTGTGGGGCAATTTCCTTCTCTCAGACAGGGATACACAAGAGGCATGGTTGTCTCTTGTTTATCCGTTTGACACCATGGGGCGTCACGATTGCTCAGAGGAAGAACACAAACTGGCTTCTGCAAAAGCATTAAGACAATGGCTTTTATGCCAAGTTCACTCACATTGGCCAATGACTGTCATTGCTTACTAAATGGTATTATCATTTGTAAATCAAATGTTTCCCTTCTACTATATGATTGCTTAGATGGAAAACCCATTCTATTTGCATTTAATATACTGGGATATTGTTAATTGTGTTGGTTGACTGAATGAAACACACACATTACACCATAGTGACAAACCTTTGAAACTTTGATACTACAGCAATCCTAACCAGGAAGGCATTTCTCAACATGGTACGACTAAATACAGCAACTGCAATTTGAACCCTCAGAATTAGAATTGGTGACCATATGTAATGCACCTGAGCGCTTAATGCAGTAATTACATAGGTTTTGGTAGGGTAGTCATGCTGGTTCAATCATTAGTCACCACTAGATGCTTGGCTGCAATGGCATTAGAGTGAGGGATTCTTCCTCTACATCTGAAGGGGTCTAGTCGTACACTCTTGTGGAATGCCTCCCTGATGAACAGATAGACAGGTTTAGACTTTAAGTAGACATTAAAGAAGACGGAGTTTTAAAGGTGATTTATTCAGGGAAATTGAGGGAACGTTTTATAGACAACAGCTTATGTATGTTCTTTAATGAAACGTAGGTGCAGTTGAGAAATTTTATACAGAATGATTTAGTATCTAAAACATGATATTATTTGCCTGTACCACATCCTAACCAACGTGCCTAAAATGAATGTGAAAGTAGTACTATGTTAAAAAGCTACAGGTGACGTTGATACCGATCATTTTCTCAAATCTTATTATCATGAATAATCTAAAACTTGCATAGAAAATCAACATATGAAAACTTTTGTACGGAATAGATAAAGAAAATCACATATAAATATCAAAATGATATTGTAAAATCACAGTACAACCATATAGCATAGAGACCAGCACACCTTGATGTACACAGGAATTATGAATCCATAACATTAATTGCAAAATGAGAGTTGATTCCTCTTTTTAAATACTGAGTCTGGTAATAATATTCCAAATTGTCTCTTGTGACTGATAGACCACTCAAATATAGATATATGAGATTTGGTGATCAGTATAATGGTTGCTAATTATGACCACACGCTTAGACTGCAACATTGGCCAAGACACTGAAATGAAAGCAATGTGTATGGTAAGCAGCTTGTGGGTGGCCATCAACATTTCACATCCACATTTCTGACTTTATTTTGACATTATTAAACACAGTTATAAATAAAGTGGATTTCCTTGAGGCACTCCAGGTCCAGCCAGTTACTCAGGCCAATCCCTTTGAAGTTCTCTGGTTTGGCACACTGTCCAGGTACAAAGGGGATCATCTGGTCCTTCTGCCACTGATTGATGAGCCTCATCTGTAGGGTACGCACCCAGAACAGGGAGCATGTGCACCACCAAGGGTTCTGACGCAGGTTCAAGAACCTCAGGTTGTGTAGGTTTCTGAACAGACACCGGTCAAGGTGCCTCAGTTGGTTGTATGACAAATCCAGGTAGTTCAGCAGCGGCATGTCTGCTATCTCTTGGGGCAGATAATGGAGATTATTGCCATCCAGTGCTAACCAGTTTAGTGTCATAATGTCTAGCACCCCACTCTGGATGGTGGTTAGGCGGTTGTCCCCTAGCTCCAGGGTGGTTAAGCGCAGTGTGTCTGCAAATACACCAGGCTCCAGGTACTCCAGGTGACTCTCTTTCAGCTCAAGGTGACGTAGGTTGCCCAGGCCCCTGAAGGCTCCTGCTTGCAATCGCTTGATTGGGTTATGGCTGAGCAGCAGTGTACTCAGAGACCATAAGTCTTCAAATACACCTGGCTTCACTCGCTGAAGCTCATTACCGCGCAAGTCCAAGCGGCGCAGGTTCCACAGCCCAGTGAAGATACCACTGATGTACTCCAACTTACAGTAGCCCAAATCCAGATTCTGAAGGTTGGTCTGGAAGCGGAAGATGGCTGAGGGTAGGGTTTGGAGTGGGTTCCCAGACAATGAAAGCTTTATGACACTGCGCATATCCTGGAACAATGCTTGAGGCAACCGGTGCAGCCGGTTCTCTGCCAATGTCACATTCCTCAGGTTAATCATTCCCCGGAAGACCTTACTGGGCAGTGTGGTGATGTTAGCCCATGCTAGGTTCAATGACAGCAAATAGCGACACACACCCTCAAATGCATGTACATGCAGGTTGTCACCAAAGTTGTTGCCCTGAAGGTCAATATTCATGACCCTGACCCCAACAAAAGCAAAGTCTGGGATGCCCTTGAGGCCAGTGTACATTAGGGTGAGGCTTTCAAATAGGTCATAGCTGGCTGAGAAGTGGGGGAATTTGTACCCCACATCCCCACATACTATTTTCTTTACCGCATTATGGGCAACTAAACTGTCACAGAAGCAGGGCGGTTTAACCGGACATTTCTCATCGAAGTATCGTTCTCTATGATTGAGATATGACAGGTGGGTCTTGTAGGCCTTGGTCAGATGGAACAAATTCAGCGTGAGAAAGATGCCTAGCCAACATATAAGTGCACCACGCATAAGCACCTTCATGACGGTCATTTTGCCTCTCTGTCCCTCAAGTCAAACTTAGAAAACTGGTAGCGCTGGCTTGATTAGGTCCAGGAAATGGCATTTTGACCCCTGCAACAAAAAGCAAAAACAGAATTTTTTAAATAATTAGCCTTGTGTATATCACTAGTAATATGAAAGAAAACACCACTTTTTGGGGGATGAAATTTGGTAAAGTCTTAAATTCAGGTATAACTGTTTTTTCTTTTTTTGGGCGTATAGAGTGAGATTGCTTTCAGAGGCAAAAATAGCTGTTTCTACACTGTTGCTACTTGACAGCCTTATCTTTAGGACCTCTACAGATAAGTAGACTGCTGCAAGAACTACTCTATGATATATACCAAGTATGTATAATCAACTAAATAACAATTAACAATTATATGATGTTGGACATTTATCATTGGATTAATTACTGTACTGGCAAAATACTTGAAAATAACACATTAGGCCAACATGCCGTTTACAATATTACTTTGATATTTGATTTCCATGAATGGACCAACGTTAGAACATCAGAATGATTGCCCATAATTGTGCCAGCATAAAGTCAATATCTAATTTTCAAACTTTGGCCAATCAAGGGCAAGCGGTCAAGCTTTTTCCAATGCCAATATAAAAATACCACTACCACTAAATTATATTGGTCTGGGCATGGCCCAATACTCCATTACTACTTGGCTACACACCGGAGGGTGTTGCTCCTATAGTAAAAGGAAGAGCTGGCTAAAAATGCTCTCATTTCCAGTCCTTTCTTTTCATGTAGCTATAACTTGTCCCTTGTGTTCCTCACAAGTGGTCATTCAAGTATGGTGCTAAAAAAGGGGGATTTGAGTAGGTACCTAGTTGGGAGAAGTTAGTCAGTATAATATACTATAGATTGTGTGACATGAGTAGGTACCTGATAGTGCAGCTCTCTCTGTTTTAAACAAGGCAGATGACTTTTCAGACTAATGTGGTGAGTACAAGTTGAATGGTGAAGCAGAGTGTGACTTTTTTTGAAAAGAGGGTACCTACTGACAGCTCTTTTTACCATAGGAGCAACACGCTCCCGACCTACATTGTTGTTTAAACCGTTATAACTGATCCATTAAATCCTAATTTGCAGTGGATTTTTAGATTGTTAGTGATATTAAAATATGCCCCAGATGCACTACACTGCAAAAATGGTGTTTAGATCCTAAACACAATTCAAAATATATTCTTGCAATGTTTTTGTAATCACATTAATTTCCTAAACATGTTTAGACAAACAATGTGCTTAGCTCAAGTGTTCAGAAATCTAGGTGTTTAGGTTCAAAATTTGTGTTTAGATATCGATGAAATTTTGTGTATCGATGTTTATGAATTTTTGTGTTTAGATGTCTAAGTGATTTGGTGGGAAGTAAGGGTTTGCAGACATGTATCCATTAAAAACATAAAGGAATATCTTTTGTTTGTTTTCTCATTTACTGGAGGACATCAGCAGGTAATTACTCTGCAAAGTCTTCAAAGATGTCAGCCACAGCTATATACACATATATGTACACACTGCATTAGAATAGGAGACTTGAGAAAGTACAACAGGTTGGCAGGAAGGACATTGCTTTATGCTTTACAAAATAACATGACATAGGTGTAAGTCATGGAGCGCATTGATTATGTTATGGTAATGATGGTGGTGTAAGTTGAATTAAGGTAATTTTATATTGTTGTGTCTATTTTCATAACATTTAATGCAATGACATTATGATAAACAAGGAGTTTGGGGATGTTCGTCACAACGATTGGTTATAACTGTGTTCAGAGGTAGTGCTGCTACCTGGTGTGGATTTGACATCCAAGTATCTAAACATATTGATGTTTAAATCTAAACACCTAATATTCAACTGTTTATACTCAAAACGTCTGAACATGTTTAGCAAAAATATTTATGTATTTAGAATAAAAGTGTTATTTTCCTAAATGTGTAGACGATGATACACCTAACTGACGTATATGTTTAGGTTTTAAACATGTTTAGACCTAAACATGTTTAAAATCTAGACACCATTTTTGCAGTGTATATGAGACTGCCCTGGATCTAAACGATTTAGTTTGTCTTCCAGCTGAACAGCGTCTACAGGATGAGACGCAGTAAAGCTCAACCAGACATTGTGCCTTTTTCTTGTTCCCAGTGTACTTTATGAGAGGCCCTAGACATTACAGTGGATGTATATTGGTATTGGCCCCTGCGGCGCTTGCTCTCAGAAAGGGTGCTGGAAGTGGGGAGAATCCTATAGTGACATTTTTTGTAGACTGCCATTATTTATCAAGGCATTGTGCATGACTATGACTGTGTGCAGTATAGGTTGGACAGCACTCAACCATCACATTTTATCTTATCAGCGCTAATGCATATCAGTATTGGTGTAGGATATTCACTACCATATCATTGTCTCACTGACTAAGACTGTATTAATAGATTATGAATTAGTCACATGGAAATAGATTCAGTATTCAGCAGCTATGGTAATGATGAATCTAAATAGCTCATTTCATATGACACATTGCTCAGTATTGGTAATTGTACAATCATTTCTATTTAAAGCATTGTAATTGTAATTGTCATTAATCTAATTCATACCCGTATCAACAAAACCATTATGGAAGTAGTAATGTCATATTTAATATCAGTAATTAGTAGTAATTGCTAATTAGGCAGCAGTGGATGCCCAGGCTAATGATTGGATAGATCATTAGGACTGAGTCAGGATTAATGCTGTTTCCTCCAGTACAGATGATGTGTCCACGTTAGGCTATACAGTGCAGATTGATACTGATACTGCATGTGTTAACATCGAGCAACACTACATACTAGTTAATATACTATTTACATTCACATTATGCCACACTGCGTTGTGCCCCATTGCAGACTGATTTATCTACACATTGTGCCCTGCTGCAGACCGATGCTCCGTAACATTCTGATGCTGAATTCACAGTCTACCTCAATACAGGCCGATCCTGTGGTCACAGAATAAGCGATGCAGACTGATACTTAGGTGGTGCCCCACTGGAAACACCTAGCAATGCTATGTTCACATTTTGCCCCAGTTGAGACTGATGTCTAGTTTCACAGCAAAGCCTGCGGATCATTAGATACATGAGCAAAGTGGAAGTCTGTGTGAGGGTTATTGCCCCGGGGGACTCCCTATGTAATGCATACACATATGTGCGGCTGGCAAGGGTACTTTTTCAAGAAAAAGTCCCTAGCAAGCCTCCTGTTTCAGCCACAAATGTCCCTAGCAAAGGTAAACTTTCAGCAAAATACCCCGATTTACGTGGGAAATTTCGCAATTTTCATGGAGATCAGCAGAGTTTTCATGAAAATAGCATGAACCAAATTTAATCTTCTCCC
The DNA here is from genome assembly GCA_949317995.1 of Acholoe squamosa. Lineage (NCBI taxonomy): Eukaryota > Metazoa > Annelida > Polychaeta > Phyllodocida > Polynoidae > Acholoe > Acholoe squamosa. The sequence continues at coordinate 28,632,980 of OX439049.1, read as the reverse complement.
TAATTAGTGTAAATTTAAGACATTTTGAAATAAATCTAGGATTATTGAGTCAAAAGTGCCCTAGCAAGGGTATGCTTTTGAATAAAAAACCCACGAACGAGTGCCCTAGCAAGGGTAAGGGTTGTACTGGGTTCAGCCACACACCCGTATAAAAAAGATTGAAGTGCCCCCCCAGGGTTATTGCACATGTAGTCTGCCACATCGCACTCTGCCGTACACTGCTACAGGCAACGTGCGATACGGCAGCCAGACTCCAAGACTTGTCCTACGCAATGTAGTGTTGGACACATTTGTGGTGTTGATAAGGCCCGAGGTTAGTGCAATCTGTGGGTACCAATGTTAGCAAGACCCAAATAGCAATCACTGTTTCCCTCATACTATGTGTCAAGTGTGTTGTGCCCAGTACAGCAGTGTGAGTGTATCCACTGCTCTCACTAACATCACACTGTCAGACCGCGACAAGGGTTTTACAGTATATTGCTTCTAATTCTGGAATACAGTGTTAGCTGCTGTTAGTACAAATCCAATGACCCGATGTAGGTCCTGCTGTATGCACTATCTAGAGGTCTGTAGATCTATAGCCCATTTACAATTGGGGCTAAGAGTACACTCTATGAATCGTACAGGCAAATTGGATAGGTGCAGCCCTGTACCGAGATTGCGTTTATAGGCATAGATTTTGCTAAAATTGTGGTGGAGGATGTGTGATGTTTTGTGGTTTTGAAATAGCCTCCAGATGTGTATTGCCCTGACCAATCTACTTTGCCTACATCTGCCTGAATATGACTGTTATATGACCCCCTTCCTGCCAGCATATTAGCTGTTTGTGTGAACAGGGACAGACATCATGATTACTTCCTCTCCTACACACATACACACACAATGACTCTTGGACCGAGCTCTGATTCAATTTTGATAAGAGCAGCATTTGTCGATCCTAACTCCTGGGGGGGGGGGGGCTGCCCAGGTTCAGGACTAACCTGTTTCCTAGTACACCATAAGATTGAATGATAGTCCCTGGATCATGGTGTGTACTAAGAACTCAGTACCCTTGTTTATCTTCAAATTTCTCTTACTTTCTTATAAAAGTACATAATTTTGATGTCACCATAGGTAGAAAAGGTCTATATTTTACATATACACCTTTTTACATAACTAAAATTGGAATATTTTCTGAGAAATGGCTATATTTACAATCTTCCCCTCAGTCTTGCTGTACTAAAATTGATTGGTTAATTTTTTGTTTAATTGGCTGATAAATATAAACCCACAAGATTAAAGAATAGACAAATGTCTACAAACTGACATTTTCATTTGAGCTAAGTGCTGTTTAATAAGGGAGTAAATGTATCATTTAATGTAAATATAAGTACCAAATGATGGAGTGGTTTCACCATCCCACCTTTGACCCCAATAATGTATGCACAGGTAGGTGTCATGGTCCAGTGACCAGGGCTCTGATTGGCCCATACACCTGTGGAGGTGAGTGTCATGGTCCAGTGCACACACAAGGGTACTAAGATGCTAGTACATCCTAAGACTGTGCATGGTATCAGAATACTAGTACAGACTAAAATCAGACTGTTGTACTATGATCCTGGTGTGTCCCAACAAGATAGTCCCATCCCCAACGTTGGGGGGGGGGGGCTCTTCATAATATACTTTGAAGTGTGCGGCTGGAAAGGGTGCTTTCTCAATCTTAAATCTCCATAGGCAAGGGTTTATTTTGGGTAAATCTCCCTAGACAAGGGTCAATTTTGAGTAAAAAATGCCGGGAACGCAGATTATTTTTCATGAAATTGCTCAATATGCAGGTCAATTTTCATTTTTTCCCCATTATTCTTCCATTTTCTCCAAAGGTTCCCTAATAAAAAGGTCTATTTTACCAGAAATGGCACGAAAATAAAAATTCTTCTTTCTAATTTCCCTGGACAAGGGTCTATTTTCATCTGAAACTCTCTAGGCAAGGGTAAGGGTAAAAAAAATTGATTGCCCCCCGGGTGCTAACTACAGAGGAATGCTATACCATTGGTACATTTGTCCTGCACGAGGTAGCATAGATGGTGCCTTTTACTTCCTTCATCTAGTCTTCCCCATAATCAGCATGCATACAATTATCATTCAATCTTGAACAAGTAATGAATGGATAATTCATGTCAGTGTGTGATATCAAAGGATCCCTAAGAAAAGGCCGTGTAATAAGTCATATTAACGTCCGTACAAGAGCTTTAGTGGTCCTATCAAATCTTACAATGTTCTAAGGTCAGCACAAGGGATAAACGCATGCATTTCCTGAATTACTATATTTAAATTTTAAGGGTATCAAAGGGGACATTTCTGACAATTATTCAGAGGTCTTACTTACTTTTTTTGATCCTGCAGGAGGCAGTTTCTCTATCATAACACAAGGCACTTTGCTCTTTTTTTGGATGGCATCAACTGTCACAATGTCCCTGGCTTTGGTCAAACTCAAACCTTTTTTCAGAGATGAGCATAATTTGGCCATGGTCTTCTTCATTTTTTCCAACAGCTGTCCCCAATGATAAATTTCCCTTTAGCCATGCTAATAAATGTGCCCTGTGTGTTGCATGTTCTTGTCAAAGGAGCCTGAAATTTGCAACATTCAATTGCAGAGCATTATATCTAACAAAATCATTTGTCACAAATGAAGTCAACTAGATATTTTGTAAAAAAGGTTCAAGTACAATTTAACGGTGTCAGGAATGAGAGCCCTGGGAAATATTGGCCCCCTGAAGAGTGGCCACCTGATTTTCAGCCACCATAGCTTAAGCCCTCCAGGAAACCAGCCCGCTGACAATCAGCCACCCTGAATTAAAGCCCTCATGAATGTAGGCCATTTTTCTAACATCCAGCACAACTAATCTGACTGAAAATGTGATTTTTCATTTAACATCCATCACCTGACATGACATCAACCTGAAATGACATCAAAATAACATGACATCAACCTAACATCCAGTCCACCTAACATCCAGTCCACCTAACATCCGATCTACCTAACATCCGATCCACCTAACATCTGATCAACCTAACATCCGATCCACCTAACATCCGATCCACCTAACATCCGATCTACCTAACATCCGATCCACCTAACATCCGATCCACCTAACATCCGATCCACCTAACATCCGATCCACCTAACATCCGATCCACCTAACATCTGATCCACCTAACATCCGATCCACCTAACATCTGATCCACCTAACATCCGATCCACCTAACATCCCATCCACCTAACATCCGATCCACCTAACATCCCATCCACCTAACATCCGATCTACCTAACATCCGATCCACCTAACATCCAATCACCTAACATCCAGTTCACCTAACATCCGATCCACCTAGCATCTGATCATCCTAACATCCAGTCACCTAACATCCAGTCCATCTAACATCCGATCCACCTAAAATCAGATCCACCTAACATCCGGACCACCTAACACACGATTCATCTAACATTCACAATGCTGACCCTAACTATTTCTTCAGAGCATTTCCTTCTTATTTTTCAATCCCTTGTCAATGGACTATTCTGGGTATTATTCATTATTTTACACATTTATTAAATTCTTCGCCACACACGCTCAGGCCCTGCTCACAAGCTTACAACTCACCCCCCCCCCAGTGTGTAAAGTGAGCTACTCTTACATCATCCATACCAGGATGTTGTGAGAGCCGGACCCATTCCATTTCTTGGCACTGACTCACTGGGAGTATCACAACATACTGACATACCTGTGGACACATTTCTATGATGCAGGGAAATTCCACGACTCCCTTCACCCTGATTGGTCCACATATAAATAGAATCATTACCAGGTATGACGACGCGTCAGATCTGAACAGATCCAACCAGACCTGACCAGATCTGACCTGCTCCTACCAGTATATTTCAGGCTCCCAGGCATCTCTTATTCTACACAAAACCTCCCTAGTATCTAGAACCTACGACAGGTTGAGCTACAAGCTTAGGGGCAGAGCCTGCACGCTGGCGAGTGTATCATTGTTACCACCTATATGTACACTCTGTCATCATGCAATAAACAAGGATCAAAGAACTTCTCTGGATTCAGTGTTCATTACAACATCAACTTGTAACGGTTCGTTGACACCTTAAAGCCTTTGCCCCCATATGTACGTCTATGATCCTATTATCCATCACTGGTCCAACAGTCTGTCACTAGTTCTTCACCAGTCTGTCACCTGTCCATTACCAGTCTGTTACCCATCCATCACTAGTTTTTCATTGGTCTGTGACCAGTCTTTCCAGTCCATCACCAGTCCACCACCAGTCCTTCACCAGTCTGTCACCAGTCCATTACCAGTCTTTGACTGGTCTGTTTCCAGTCTGTCACTAGTCCATCACCAGTCTGTCATCAGTCCATCACAAGTCTGTCAATAGTCCATATTTCTAAGAACCAAGTGTGGCGCCTTCCACTTGCCATGTTGTTGTCTGTATTATGACCTAGTTTTGTGACGTAAGTGTGTCACTTTGGCGAGATTAATGTCTCCGGCTTTGCACCCATATTTCCCATAGAATCAAAGCTTGGCATGTAAATTCATTCAGGTCACAGCAAATATAAGATCCATAGATGATGATTGCATACTGCTTTTCTCCATAACATTCCCAATATAGAAGAATTTTCAAAGCAAATCGTATCGGCCGCCCGCCATGGAAAGTCTGTGTTGCCACCATGTAAATAGATGGGAAGTCCCTGTGTGACACACTTTCAGCAAGAACTAGGTCAGGAAGGCAAAACCTGCCATGGCAGACTGCAACTCGTTAAATCTTATAGTCCAAATTGGCATGGCATCACTATCTATAGATCCTATATTTGCTGGGACCTTAACCCTTTAAGGGCCACTGATTCCCTTAGGCAACATCTAAAATGCCCTTGAGCTGCCGCTGCTGCAGCATCAGTGAGCTGCCCAAAGGCAGCAGTACCACATTGCTGACATCCCTAAAACACAAAATTATCATATTATTTTACCAACATCAATGTGTTTCTACATGAACACACATGTATCCTTATCAGAAAAGTACAAAACCCCACAGTCATGTAATATTTTCATCCTCCTCAGCTGCTAATTTAGGGCAGTATAGTATGCCCATTCTGCTGCCCAAGGGAAAAGGGCATTTTTAAGAGCTGGCAGTTAAAGGGTTAATGATTTAACATGGCAAGCTTGGATTCTATGGAAAATATGTGTGCAAAGCCGGAGGTATGGCAGACGGTTTAGTTATATTTACATTCACATTGGTTTCTAGTACCCCTCAGCATGGAGCAGCGATCCTGCCTATTGCCACAGCAGCCCGGGTGCGATTCTCTATACAATTGAAATGGTTTTACCATGGACAATATGGCAAGATTGACTATGCATATCCACCAGCCATTTCAATGTCTAACTTGACCTTGAAAAGGTATATAGCAAAAATCCTAAAAAAGCACTAGTGCATTGATGCTCTCATAATGCACGGCTGATATACAAATATCGGCACTGAAACACCCAGAATCTTGGTATAAACACTTTTGACTGCAACATTATGGCTTCTGGTCATCTCTATATGCAGTAAATGAATATTCCTAACCACATTCATGATTCCATTATGAATTTTTACAAGGATTCTGGAAGCCTCAATTTGGGCTTTATTTTTCCATGTTTTTGGGCTCAAATGCATAGTTTAATGTGGTACTCAAAGAAAAGTAGATTTATCAACTCCCCTGCTACTAAGGCATATCTGACAGGCTACAAACTTCACATTGGGGTTTATACCCTCAGCCCCCCATTAGGCCCATTATAATACTAAGGCTACCCAGTTGCCAGCAGCAGTGTTTGCATCTGACTACCCCAGCCAAAAGTAAAGAAAGTCAACATCCCTCTAGGTTTAGGTGGTTCGGATGTTACATGGATTGGATGTTAGGTGGATCGGATGTTAGGTGATCTGCTCCAAACCACTTTTCCCTGACCGACCAACCATGGGGAGACCCATGGTAGGCGCTGCAGAAATCGTGAAAACGGACAGAAAACTGACCCTGAAAAAACGGTTACATGAACAGATGTTAGGTGGATCTTTTGTTAGGTCGACTGGATGTTAGGTGGATCGGATGTTAGGTGGATTGGATGTTAGGTGGACTGGATGTTAGGTGGATCGAATGTTAGGTGGACTGGATGTTAGGTGGTCCGGATGTTAGGTGGATCGGATGTTAGGTGGACTGGATGTTAGGTGGATCGGATGTTAGATGGATTGGATGTTAGGTGGTCCGGATATTAGGTGGACTGGATGTTAGGTGGATCGGATGTTAGGTGGACTGGATGTTAGGTGGTCCGGATGTTAGGTGGATCGGATGTTAGGTGGACTGGATGTTTGGTGGTCAGGATGTTAGGTGGATCAAATGTTAGGTGTTTCGGATGTTTGGTAAACTGGAATTTAATATATTCAATTCAATTCAATAAAAATTTATTTGCCTTAATAAAACTTAGAACTAATACACTTTGTACAAATTGAATGATCATAATATATAATATATTTACAATTTCATAGTTCATATTATTACTATAAGTGTGTAAAATGGAGACAAACAGGCTGCCGCTTAATAAATTAATTTTTGTTGGCCGCCTAGTATTTATACATAAATTATATTATTCTATAAATTAATATGCGAATAATTTATAAAGTATTACATTTTAAAATAAAACCCCAAAAAAAAACAAGAACAATACAGGACATCACAGGGAAGATTATCAGTATCAAAATTCATAGGATATGAGTGTAAATTATTTACTTAATATGTAACTATAAACAAAGTTCTCTAATTAATAATACAGAAGAATGATTAATAAAATAATAGTATATACATCACATTTTTCTTCTTCTTTTCTTTTTTTTTTCTCTAATATTATCCTATTAGAATATTTGAAGGCACAGTACAATCAAAAACACCATTTGATATGATATAATGAAATTATCAGTGAAATCATGTTACATCTTTTTTTGTAGGGAGCATTTCTTTTAAATCCCTTTTTAAAACATTTTTGAACTCATTAATGCTGTCAACACTTCTATCTCTAAGACTGAGTTTGTTCCATGCACTAGATACATTATAATGAACACTTCTTTTGTACATCTCATTTTTAGGAATAAAATTATTTAATAACAAACCTTTGTTAAATCTGAGATTATAAATAGGTTTTCTTAAATTTTCTTTTTTTCTTGTCCTTTTGTAACCTTCTATACAAACATGAGTACGTCTTCTATCTTTTAAATAATTAATGCTTGAGTTGGCATGAATTGAATCAGTACTAGTGAGTATATTTACCCTCATACATATCTTAATGGCTCTATTTTGCATCCCTTGCATCTTTTGCAAATTGGTTATATTTGTTTTATCATAAAGTATATCCCCATAGTCAAAAATTGGCAGTATATATACCTTATAAATTCGTAACATATTTTCTACACTAAGAAACCTAGAAATTTTTGCCAATTGATATGACCTATAAGCTACAGTTTTCATTTGATTCTTAATAAAAAGATTGTAATTTAGGGTTGGGTCTAATATTATTCCCAAGTACTTATAACTTGGAACTTTTTTTATTAACTTATCTTTTATAGATAAGTTAGCTTTCAAGTAACATTTTTTATGACCAAAACCCATAAATTTTGTTTTATCAATATTAACTGTAAGCTTGTTTTTGTCACACCAATTAACAAAATTGTTAACATCTTTTTGCATATTATTAATAACAATATCTTCTATTTTACCACTTGTACACAATACAGTATCATCAGCAAATAGATATATGCTTGAATTTTTACACACATTTTGTACATCATTTATATAAACTAGAAACAGAATAGGTCCTAGAATGGAACCTTGGGGAACTCCACAATTTATTGCCTCATTATTTGAGTCAATACCATTTACTGAAGTGAATTGAAATCTATTTGTCAAATAGCTCTCAATCCAATTTAATAATTTCCCTTTAATACCAAGCTTAAATAATTTTTTAATAAGAATTTTATGATTAACAGTATCAAAAGCTTTTTTTAAATCAAAAAAGGTAGCCAATGTGTTCATTCCTAAATTTTTGTTTATAAGGATTTCATCAGTAAATTTACTCACTGAGTTAATGGTTGATCTACCTTTTCTGTATCCAAATTGTTTTTCAGACAACAAATTACTATTTTCTAGAAAATTAATTAGTTCTCTATGTACTATTTTCTCAATAATTTTGCTTGGCAAAGACAGCAAAGAAATAGGTCTCAAATTAGAAACTAATCTGTCATCTCCCCCTTTTGGAATCGGTATTACTTTAGATATTTTCCAATCTTTTGGAATGATACCCGTATTCAATGAAGTATTAAATATATGTGTAAGTTGTGTAAGACTATTTTTAAAAATAGTCTTTAATATATGACTATTGATATCATCTATAGCTGATGATTTAGAAGTACAAATATCATCTACAAAGTATTCCACATTTTCAATTGTTGCAGCAATCGATCTTATTTCACTATCAATATTATTGCTACCATAATATTCCTATTCTTCATTGAAACCATTTGCCAGATTATTACCAATATTAGCAAAGAAATTGTTGATAAACTGAGGGGTATTCCCTTTTGAAATAAATTTACTATTTTCATCAGATAACTGTATTAGCGTTTTGCTCCTTTTTGATGGTAGTAATTTGGTAATTTCTCTCCAGAATTTCTTAGGATCTTTATAATTTTCATTTGTTAGATTTAAAATATAATTTTGTCTTGCAGAACAAATTTTTTTACTAATATTTGACCTGGCATTTTTAGCTGCTAACATATCAATCTGATTATGAGTTTTCCATGCACGTGATAACAATTTGTCTTTTACAACTATTTCATCAATTAACTCTGAGGTCACCCAATCATCTTTTTATTTTTTAATCTTAAAAGTTTTAAATGGACACATTTCATCAACAATTTTTCTTAGCGAATCAATGTAAAATGACCATAAATATTCAGTATCATCAGAATCATAGAATTCTCTCCAATCTAATTTTCCAAATTTATCTATTAAATTTTGAGCATTAAAATTTTTCATAGATCGACATCTGAATGTCTCCTTTGAGTTGTTTACTACTTCTCTTTCAATTAATGCACCTACTAGGTTATGGTCACTAAGATCAAATGGAATAATGAAAGATTCTTCCATTAAAGATATGTTGGTGAATATTAATTCCAAGCATGAGCTTTTTTCATTTTCTTTTTGTGGATTTCTTGTGACTCCTTTTACCCAATTTAAAAGGCCATATTGTAACATTGTATTAATTAATCTACTACTTATATTCTTTAGTTTAGGGTCCAGAATATCAATGTTAAAATCACCAAGAATTATCAAATTTTTCTTACTCTTAACTGACAGTTCACTAACAATGATATCTAATACTTGGAAAAACCTTTCCAAATTTCCTTTTGGAGGCCTATATACATTACAAATTATTTTACTTTTTTTTTTACTATCAGTAATTACCACACAGAATGTTTCAATCGCACTCTCTGAAAAATTATATGCTTTCAGAAGTGATGTAGAACAGTGCAAATTATTATTTACAAAGATTGCTAGTCCTCCACCAGCCTTAATAGCAGAGGAATCAACACATTCACACCAATTTCTATCTGACCTATATAGTGAATACCCATTAATGCAATACAAATTAGAATGATCAAAATTCGTAAACCATGTTTCAGTAATGCTTATAAAGTCAAAACTCGAGTTTGAAAATCTTAACTTAAATTCATCAATTTTTTCTTTTCTTTTAATACTTCTAATATTTAATTGAATAAATTTTTCCTTCTGTATTAAATTGACATCATTTAGATTATCTAAAGTCATATTGACATTTTTGTTTATGTTTCCAATATATAACACTCCAATATATTTTTGTAGTAATACAAATTAACAATCTTCCTACACAGATAACATATAACTTAACTATACACAAATCAAAATTCTCTGAAAAATACTGCATATCGCTTTTCAGGGAATTTACATAAAAAGTGAGACTCAACTCTGCACAAATTATTTACACCATATTAGTAATACCTTACTAAAACAGATATTTAGTAACGTTTTTACATATTGATAATGCGTTATTATATAATTATAATATTAACTCTAATTAACAAATATCAATATACCATATAATTTTATAATAATATACATGTATTAAATTCTTAGGTAATAACAATAAAAATATTTTCCAATTAACATATCATAACCGATTAATTTCTTCAGTTATCCTCTTCATCTCAGACTCTATCGTAGATCAGTAGCTCATTTTTCCCTCAGTTGGTTCCTGCAAATAGTCAATTATAACCAGGCATACTCTAATCAAATTAATGATTTTCAGAAACCATTCATAGTTTTTGCATTTAAATTATAATTAAATGTATAGTCTTATTAGGTATAGGGAAGCAAGAAATTCACATCTCTAGTTAATATTGGTGCTGTTCTATTAAAATGTACCTAGAATACAGCTTGCTTTCTCCGGTAGTGTTTTTCCATATGCTGAGTCAACGACCTTGCCCATTTTGCCACAGTATGTAATGATCCAGTGTAACCGTCTTGTAGGAGTAGATTATAATTATTCCGAACCTGTCCATCAAGTTTGGAGTGAACCACATTAGGAGTATCCGCTGTAGAAACCCCATAAAGATGATTGAGACTGAATATATAGTCATTGAACGAGGTTATGCCTTCATCAAAGATTTCCTGTGGATTATCACCAATTGTCCAGTCGCAGTATTGACCTAAAAGTACTCCAGTTAGTGGTACAAGATGTATTGTAGACTGACTGTGTCTTTCCCTCAGATAATTTATGTTTTCATCATATTTGTTCCTCAATATGATGAACATTTCTTCCACATTTTCAAGATCAAAGAATTTCTGAGCCCACTCATTTCTCTGAATAATTGTATTTATGCCTCCATTGATGTAGACTATTGAATTTGGACATCTTTCAAGTTCTCGATCAGCTACATCACAGAGAGTTTCAATATTTGCTTCTGGATAGTTCATAACTGAGATTTGAAAATTACAAACCTCACATTCTTTGTCTATGAAGTACTGCAACTGGTTATCTGTACCATCACGTTGATCATTTACCACTATGAAGTAAGTTTCATTTTGAATGAATTTTCCCTTCAATTTATCAGATATCTAACACCGTCTGCAGCCGTAGTCAAGGACGCTATACAATACGTCATGGTTCTCCTAACTAGGTCATCTGTAAGCGCTCCGCCAATGAGGAGACAGCAGCTAGTCACGTGTTAAAGTTTGACCCAATTGTTATCTTTGCGCGCTGTCGCTTTAGAGACCATACCGTATCATAGTAACCTCTGCTTTGTTTACAAACAAAGAATCTTTTGCACGTGGTTATGTTTTAACCGTTAAGATGTATTAAAATGAAGTGTATTTACACAATATAGTAGATTACAACAGAAAATGCTATAATTCACCATATCAACACCTGGCTTAGATTCATTTTATACTTTCTCTGATTTCCTCTAGGATACGACCCATGTAGTTTTGTCCTTTGATCGTGGTTTCTATGATGTACTTTTTTTGAGATAACGACATTCCACATCCCCAGAAGCTATCATAATTGCAAAAGAAAATTTTTCCTGGCAGATTAGCTAATTTGATCTTGAGATCTTCACTAGACATTAACTGCATTGTCATGACAGTTTTCATGGTCTCAATTTTCAAATCTTTGTTCCATTTTGGGTCTTTCTTGATCTGTTTTGCTAGGATTCTTGCTTCTTGAGTTGTTGAACACCTAGAGATTTCTTCTGATAAAATATCATCTCCACTGATTTCAGCCTGTTTTCCTAAATAAAGGGCTTCAGCACTGGGGTATTTTATATTCTTATACAGAATTTCCTTTTCAAACTCTGGTGATAAGAAACTGTACTCACTGTCAAACAGTGTATTGTCATTGTAGATAACTGTTTTTATTTTATCCATTCTGTAGTCAGCTGGCAATGTATCTAACTTTTCGTAGGAGTATTTTACTCCTTCAAAAATTAGAAATTTTCCTGAGACTTTGGCATTTTTCCCATTGTTTTTACAATACGCAGCCAATGCTAGCAGGTTTCTTCTTTTAGTTTGTTCCTCTTGAGAAAGGTCGTCGTTGAGCGATACACCTGACCACCTGCTTTTACCTTTCAAATTATACACATTCCTGTATATTTCTTGCTTTTGTCTCAGTGTTACTAGATTGACCATAATAGGTCTTGGCTTCCTTTGATTTTCTCTCCTAATACCTAGCCTGAAACATGAATCTGTATCCCTTGTAGAGAATTTAACCCCAATGTCCATAAATAGATCATCTAGTACAGATCTTAAATTTTCTTCATCATTCTCTTTAATTCCATCTATTACGAGATGTTTTTTCTTCTTCTCAGCTTCAAGATGTGAGATTCTATCCTCTAATTCATTGATTTTCTTGTTTTGCATCACTACTTTTCCCTTCAGAAGATTGGTATTTTCTTTTAGGGATCCATTTTCTTGAATCAGATCAGAGATTTTCTTAGAAAGATCTACACGTAGATCATCCAATAATTTCTGCATGGTTTCGTTGCTAACTTGATTTTTTTCCAAATTATCCAACTTCTGGATAATTACATCATCCTTGAGTGTATTTACTGTATTAGAAACACCTTTACCAGAATTACTAGAGATACTAGAATCCATTGTTCCCTTACCTTTGTTCAGTTTTTGAACTATTTGTTCTGGATCCTCGTCGCGCTCCATTTGAATTTTTCCTCCACCTGGGTTCTGTAACGGTCCCTTGTCTTCGTTCGCTTTTTTACCTTTACCCATTACAATATTATAATGTATTTGATATCAAAAGAATCAGAATAAAAAACTACACAACTTTGCCACTAAATATGTACCAGAAAAATAAATATTCTCTCTAATATCAAGAAATTTGTGCAGAGCCGATGCTTTACAAGTCTATCTCTTGCCGCGCATGCTCACTCCAATATAGGTTAACTATAGGTAAATGGGCATTGTTCAGGTGGCTTGTATTCAGGTGGCTTATTACCAGGGGGCCTAAATTCTTGGGGGCTTACTCTCAGGGGGCCTATTTTCCTGGGGCTTACCATCAGGGGGCCGTTTTTCAGGGTGGCTCCTCTTCATGTAACCAATTTAACGCATGACCAGCCACTTCGATACCGCCCCTTCATATCGTATTATATTAGTGAGCATCACACATCAAATAACAGTGGGCTTCCCTATAGCTCACTTAAAAGGGTCTATATCTCATCTTTCCTATCCCCTCGGATGTGTGTGGTTCACATATGCGCGGGCACTGACACATTGCTCTTGTGAAATGTGTAATGTAGTTCTTGCCATGAATATGACCTTAGCTGTTGAAATGGCGTTAAACATCTATTACTCACTCACTCACTCACTCACTCACTCAAATAACAGTGTTAAGCGCTGATTCCATATCCGCCGTCCCACCCGTAAGCAAGGTCTCCCGTAAGCAGTCTATCCGTAGCTTTGCAACCCTGAACGTAGGAAACCTGTGTCTTTCCGTATACTTTTCCCTACTTTACTTTTTTTTGGCTTCCACTGTAGGTCCGTAAGGCTGTATCCGTATACTTTTTCCGTATGTCATAGGAGGCAGACACGTGTTTCTTTTGAATAAAAGTTGTTATTGTTTTTTCATCTAGTCACATGACTGTCACATGACTCTGTCGTCCGTAAAAAAGGCGCCTCTTTAGGTAGAGGCAAAACAAGAGAACCATGTCTAAAAGGCGTTTCATAGACCTACAGCATGAAGCTGCAATGTCAAGGGTTAAAGTAATATCCCTGGCTGTCACCGTAGCTATGCTGGATGATGAGGACGACGACGTTATAGTCCTTGGAGGCATGAAGAGACGACGTACACATGCTTTCTGGATGTCCCCATTCCTCAGAGCTAGGACAGATCCCGATCAGCGGAATACATTGGCAAAATTGGAAGCAGATTTCTTGAGGGTAAGGAGCTAAAATATGACTGTCACTATAAATAAAAAAATAAAAACATTAAAAGAAACAAGCCGTACGTGTGTAGTCCTTTCCTGTATGCCACCTCTTCCTTTTTCATTTCTCTGCAGGTAGACATGTATGTACCGGTACACCCCCCCCCTTTTTTCTGTTATAAGGCGCACCATAAAGACAGGACCTTTCTCTTACTTGTTCTCTCTATACCCTGTACTTTTTCCTCTGTCTGGATGATATTGTCACACAACTCTGACCGTGTGAACATATTTTTTTTTTTTTATTTTCAGCTCGGATGTCAAGGGGAGTACAAGAAGACTACGCGAATGCCACCAGGACTGTACAAAGAACTCCTGGACCTGGTGAGGCCGTTAATAACCCGTAAGGACACATACTGGAGGCAGTGTATTACAGCAGAGGAGAGACTCAGCATTACCATACGTTATCTGACCAGAGGTAAGAAGTCTACACTGCTTCAATGAAAAGTGGAGGTAGAATTTGTTTTTTTTAGAAACACAGATAAAATTACTAGTCTCTTTTTATGTTTTTTTTTTAATGTCCCCTTGCCTTCTTCAGTAGGAAAGAAATAAGCTAGAAGTGCACTTGCTCTGTTCCAGGAGACAGCGTGACAACCTTACACCAAGGCTACCTGGTCGGTGAGAGTACTGTGCTTCCCTTAGTCCGTGACACATGCAAGGCAATCTACCAAGCCCTACATGAAAAGTACATGAAGGTATGTTTTCCTTGCTTTCCTTACTTATCTCTAGCCCTCCCGTACACGTGGAGCTTCCGGAAAAAGTAAAGACGTCTGGCTCTAGGTGACTTAATAAAGTAGAGGAATCAATCTGTTTGATTTTTTTAAGCAGGTCTGTAAATAGTATTCATGATCCAATGTTTCAGTTCAGTCTTGCTTATGAAAAAAAACTTTTCTTTTCAGACCCCTTCTACTGAACAGGAATGGAGGGATATAGCCAAACTCTTCCATGATCGTTGAAATCTTCCACATGTCCTGGGTGCTCTAGACGGGAAGCATGTGAGGATCAAAAAACCACCTAAGTCTGGAAGTTTGTACTACAATTATAAACACTTCTTCAGCATTGTGCTGTTTGCCCTGGTAGATGGGGACTATCGCTTCAGGTACGTGGATGTGGGGGCGGAGGGGCGGTCGTCAGACTCCACCCTGTGGAAATATTCTACTTTCAAGGAGGATCTAGAGAGAGAGGACAACCCCTTAGGAGTACCAGCTCCTGAGCCTTTCCCTGGGTTTGAAGGGGACCTGCCCTTCTTCTTCGTGGGGGATGATGCCTTTGAGTTGTCAGAAAATTTAATGAAACCGTACCCACAACAGAACCTCACATTGAGGCAAAGGATATATAACTACAGGGTCTCCAGGTGCAGGTGCATAGTGGAAAATGCCTTTGGCATATTGGCTACGCGATTCAGGATACTTCGCAGAGAGATAGAGATGCGCCCTGAGTATGCAGCCATGATAGTTCTGACATGTTGTGTCTTACATAACTTCCTACGTGAACGTGCTGGAGCTGCTTACCTTCCACGGGAGGCTACGGACTGGCAGGACAAAGACTATAACCAACACAAGGGAATCTGGCGGGGAGAAGCTGCTCTGCCAGGGAGAGAGGCTTCCAAGGCCAAGAACGCCAAACAGGACGTGAAGGATCTACGGGACAAGGTGGCCAACTGGTGTCTCACCGTGGAGGGTGAGCTAGCATACCAATACAAGGTAGTCCTGGGAGAGGAGTTCTTCTTTGCTCGTTGACTTTCTGTGGTATTGACATGTTGGAGATATGAGCATGTGAAGACCTTTCTCATAATGTTGACAATGACACTTTTCAGTAGAAAACAGATCCTTTATTTCTGTAGCAGAATATGGAACAAGAACACAGAAATCTTCTCTGGACTAGAATAAAAATATACCTTACATACTTGTTGAATCCTGAGATAAAGTTACCATAGTCAAGCTAGAAGTGGGATTTACCCTGTTCCAGTTAAAGCCTTAGTCACCCGTATGTCTCTTGTACACTGAAAAATATGGCAAACTTTCTTCTATGTATTCGGACAAAAACATACTGAAGGGCACTGGTGCTACCATGTTTAACATGTGTACTTTCCGTAAGACAAATATATTCCCTCATACATATACTTATACTAGCACCAACCAAAGAGGAACATACCTTTGGTCTTTTACTCTCTATACCCTTATGTATCACTTCAAGTCTAAAATAAAGATCAATCATTGCCTCTAATGGAACTAAAAATAAAACTTCTGCTATATAAACTCCAGAAGAAAAGAAATAAAACCTTGTTGAAGCACCTTGTCACAAAGATAATGTCTTTCTTTGTTCTTTTGTACATGAAAAATACAGGACCTCTAACTTTATCATCACATTAAAAAAGAAATATTTCGATTGTCACTGCTTAGAGGAAACTTTCGAACATGAACATCAAGTCAACGTCTTATCCTAGAGTCTGGCTGAAGAAAAACCTTCCTAATTGTTAATCAAAAAATAATATAGTGTCGCAAAGATAAAAAAAATTCTACATGTCTTTGTCTTGAATAAAAAGGAGATGCACCATAAGTTTAATGGCGGTACGGATAAAGTCAGTCATCTTGTCCTCCAGCTTTGGCTTGGAAAAGAGCCAAGACCACATGCTTTTTGAACTTAGCCTTTACGTCTTCCGTCATGCTTCTCATTTCAATCAAGATGTAGTCTGCCCATATCTGATCCTGCGGGTTCTCCTGACTGGGAATGGGAACAGAAGGCCCTCCTTTCATGTTCTGTCCTATTTCTTGGATACTCTGGGTCAGGGTTTTCATGGTGTCTGATTTCTCCTCCATTAATTTCAGCACTGGATCTTCCTTCTTCCTTCTCTTGGCGTCCTCCTGCTCCTTACGGTACGCCGATCCTTGCTGCTCAAACCAAGCACTTTCGTCCACCTTTGCAGAATATACAGGTTTGTCTGTAGAAGTAGAAGGACGAGCCAAAGCATTGTATCTGTCCTTAGCCGTGGCTTTCTTAGGGGGTGGGAGAGGTTTAGGGGCAGGTTCAGTAGATGTCAATAGAATGGGACTGTCTTTTTTTTTCATCAAAGCAAACCTTTCTGCTGCAGACTTGCCTTTTCTGCTCTCTTTTTCCTGTACAGGCTGTGCATCTACTGACCCTTTCATGACTTCCTCTGATTTATCCTTTGCCTTACGGGGGGGGGGGGGGGTCTTACGTAGGGGTTGTTTGTAACTTTTCTTTGGTGTCTTAGATTTACCAGATATAACAGGACTGTCAACCTTTTCTGGAGTCTTAGGTTTGACTGGGGCCTTAGGCTTAACAGGGGTCTTAAACTTGACTGGGGCCTTAGGCTTCACAGGGGTTTTCTTTTTCTTAGGGGTATCGGCTCTAGGAGCAGTGTCAGAGCAACTGGAGAAGGGCGTGTCAGAAATATCAGAGGAAATGTTTGTGTCTTTGATGTTAAGAGCAGCTTTAGAGGCCTTACGGAAAGAGGAGACAGATCCCTTGCTTGTCTCACTGTCTTCATTCTCCAGACACAGAGAGCGCCTCGCTGAAGCTTCTAACCCACTAGAAGCATGGAGCCTGTCATTACGTGAAAAATGTTTAGTGTTCATCACAAAACCTTCATTTAATCCTTCAGATAACTCATCCTCCTCTTCTTCTTGTGTTGTTTGTGTACGTCTGATAGGAGTCAGGGAGGTGTTCAGCTGAGACGTTTTCTTCCCAGTGGTAGCCTATAAAAAAAAATAACATCGTGTACTTTCAATGGTTACCATGGTAACCAGGCAGAAGCAAAGAGAAACATTACTTTTTTACAAGTGGGGTTTTCATAGTTACACAAATTACAGGAAAAGGTGTCACCATGGCAACCCAAAAACTTTTTTATATGAAACTGACAGCATTAAAAGATAAAAGAGAAAACAAACAAAGAATTTGGTTACCTTGGGAGTAGATTTGGCAAAGGTGCATTCCACTCTCTCTTGACTAGGAGGCGGACTCCGCCCACGGTAAGACGTAAGGGAGTCAGAGACCTTTATATGATCCCGTAGGAAAGAGCACAGCCTCAGAATTTCTCTTTGTCTTTCTGTTTGTCCCTCTGGTTCAGATCCACTTTTTGCCTCTCTGTGCATCCGTTGATAATGGTTCCTCAAGCTGTTTATCCTCGTCTCCACCACATCAGCTATAAAGAAAAAAATAAATGAATCATTTATGGTATTTATTATTAAATAAAATGAACAGAGAACTACAGAGAGGAAAACAGAGTATTTGTGTTGCTTCAAGAAGGACAGAGTTACTCTTTTCCTTGACTAGCCATTAAGACCTTTAATTTTTTTCATTGAATCTTATTTTTTAACAGAGAGAGCATGCCTTATCTTTGATCTATACTCACGTGGTATCTCTAGGACAGTAGCAAATCGTCTGTAGGAGGCGTTACGGTCCTCGGTACATTTATATTTCTGTTTATGTAGGTGGTACAAGTAAGGAGTCACCTGCCACAGTTTGCATAGAACTTCCTCTCTAGTAGGATCGTCTCTGAACCAGTCGTCGACGGTTTTCGTAGGGTCATCGTAAACAGACTTGTCCTGGATAACCATTCTCTGCTTGGGGGACCTTTGGCTCAAGTCGAGTGGGTCTCTCTCTTCTAGGTCTGAGTCCTCCTCGTCTTCAGGAACACCTTGTCTCTTACTGTAGTCTGTTCTCCCTTCCATTTCAGGTTGCACGTCATCTGGTTCCTGTGCTTTATTTTCAACGTTATCCTTACTGGAGCCTGACTGGAGTCGTGCACGGCTACCCGTCTTCCCTAAACTTTTCTGGCCTTTCTCAAACTCCTCCATGAGAGCCTTTTCCTCTGCGTAGGACTCAACCAAAATGTTTTTTATGCGACCCCTCAGTCCCTGGCTTTCCCCAGGCCTATCACTGTCCTCTTCAGCAGGGAAGGGATGGGGGTTTTCATTTTTACTGCTCCCAGAATTACCCCGGCGGATTCCCAAAGTACCAACCCTTGGTATACGGGGCCTCTTGGCGGGAGGAGAAGCTTCGTCGTCGGTGGCCGGCTTTTCGACCTTTCTTGAACCCGCTAACAGAGACTGACTTTCTTCAGACTGTACCTCTTCGTCCTGCTTGTCTCCAGGTTCTTCTGCCACACTGCATTTGATCCTACGCCGCTTCAGAGGTCCACCTTTGCCTTCTTTTGATGTAGAGTTGGTCGAACGAGTGGCACGAGTCGCCATTTTGGTTGTTGTGTTGTACGGACAAAATGTAGGTCACATGACCCGTAGCAACGTCCGCCGCCTACCCATAGGAGTATGAACTAAAGGTTTCAGGAAGAGACACCAGATGGCCTATGTGTGGTTTCTACGGTCCCATACGTTTTCTGCCAAGTAATCCGTACAGAAGAAAATTCAATAAACTAAATATTCTGACTGACGGGAAAAGTAGACCAGATCCGTAGGCAGTGTACGAAAAAAAGGACGAAAAGACTGTTCCACCTTCTCCCGTAAGCGGGATCTGTCAGGAAAAGTATATTTTTTCCTTCTTACTTGACAAGTTCAAGTGGAAGCCTTTTTGTTCTGAAGTAACCCGTAATCTGTTACAGCTTACGGATCATAATCCCTTCCACACTGCCAAAAAAGTACAAAAGTATACGGAAGGGCACAGATATTCCTTACGGGAACCCCATTTGGCGGATATGGAATCAGCGCTTTATACAATCGACTGCTATACTGGAAGCATATTGGTAGGTTGATCCTTTTAATACCCATGGCCGTATCTAAGCGATAAAGAAGATAGGATCTATCAAGTGATGTATAAGGGCCTTCTGCTATAGCATCTTGTGCTGTGAGTCGACCATCCACTAATAATCACAATATTACAACCCCATAAGAGAGACAACAAATCCAACCACCCTTTGCAGTGATTTTGTAGACTTCATCAATTTGAGAAAAAAGACATGACTAGAATGTCCCACCATCTTATATATGATGAAGAAAGCATCGACAAATAAAAGCTGATAGGAAGGAAATTGCCATTAGCCTGATTCCCCTTATCTAATATAGTGAGGGGTGTCCCCTGAATGTTAGTCCCAATTGCTGCTGTAGGCACTTAACCTTGTAAGGGCTGTATACTGCAATACATGTACATCCTTGTGTCATAATGCATTATTGCATCGTGTCGCTTCTCTGGGATTATATCAACACAATAGCATGATCGTGATGCATGGATACATCATTGTAACAGATAGGCATAATGCAATACATGAAGACTTGGCCATTTTTCTATGACCCTTATGATGGTAAATATTATGGTGATGTTGTCTGTGTATGCTGTTTTGATGTCTGTGTGGGGTCCTGGAGGCTCCTGGAGAAGGATGGGGACCTGGAGGAAGCTGGAGGGGGAGGGAGGGGGGCAGACGGCAGGACCAGAGAGCCATCCATCAGTTCAATAGACCTTATCAGACACTGGATGCACCCCCTCCCCGGGCATCTCCCAAACAGCCAGTAACCATGGCAACAAGACCGATACCGGGGAATGGGAGACCGGCCACGCGTAAAAGTAGAGGGGACATGAGGTAAGAGACACCAAGAGGGAGGTACCAGGCAGCAAAAGGCATCCAGGGCCTGGGAGGTTCAATGGGGGTTAAGCACATTCCTCCATATAAGGGCAGCAATTAACTGCTAGAATGCCTACAACAGGCCCAGGCAATGATTACTAGAGTGGTCCATGTTTAATCTACTGAATAGTTGTTAGCAGGACTTTTTTTTTTTTTTTTTTTTTATAAATATCACATCTTCCTATCCAGCATAATTTTGTGAACCCTTTTATCCATCACACAAAGACAGCCAGAATATCTCGTGGAAACATGTAGGGGTAAGGCACATACATCTGGAGAGCAAGACACTCGCTGATTATATAAAAAGATGGATGTATGAATCCCATATAAATCTATTGATGCGCTTTGTAGATTATTGCAAAAGTCTACCACCCCTGAGACCAACTAAATAATGATTGCTTTATTACAATAGGCCAATTAGACTTAAAATAATCTGAGTCACAATACCTTATAAGGTCTATTAGGAAGGTGTTAAACTAATTTTGATAAACATTAGGGTATATTGTAAGTATGAACTTACAATACCTCTTTATTCAACATAATGCAACATACTTCTGTTGGCAACCTACATTATGGAAATATGGGAGGCACATGCTTAACAGAAGTGTGAGTTATAGCTATTTTCCTTCGAATATAAAACATTTTCCTCAACAGCAACCATTATATAATTTCATAGCATTGTAGAAGAGTCTTTTCTTTTTGTGCTCCATGAGGAAATATATATATATATATATATATATATATATATATATATATATATATATATATATATATATCCACAGGTAGATCACTTTGGACCTTTTCTTTATATCATAAAAGTTAACAATATTTATGAGAAGCCTACTATTTATGAGAAGTCCAAAAATGACCTATAAACCTATATATTCTTTATGATTTCCTACATAGATTTCTGCAAGATTTGGTATTGACAATGTTCTTTGTTAGTTTGTATACCCAAGGCACCTTTAGATTTATTTCTGTAGTATATTACTTTTTTTTATCAAGCACAAATTTGCTTTATTCAACAGGAGGGCATTTCTCAAGATGGTACGACTAGACACAACCAGTACGACCTGAAACCCTTGATATCAGAGTGGGTGATGGTAGGCAAAACACTTCGACTACTCTGTACAAGGCAGTAATTACATAGGGTTCAGTAGGGCAGTCGTATCAGTGCAATTATTAGTGACCACTAGATGCAGGTCTCTAATGGCATTTACCTGAGGGATCTCACTATGACTTGAAGGGGGTCTAGTCATACCATTTTGAGAAAGCCTTGCAGAGAGGGTTGTTATTTAACACTTTTTCAGTTTGCCTCTCGTAATCACTCATTTTCTGATAGGTCTCTGCACTATGGCATGTTTAAATTGCCTGTAAGTTGATTGAATGTTCCAGCAAACTGTGTGAAGGTTGATCTTGCAGACATTTATTGTCCATAGACCTGCAGGGCTCTCCTGCATTGTCAAGTGGACTAATTCATTCCTAAAACAGGTTTACGATAACCACCTTCACAATGTGTACCAGTACACCCTAGGAATTCTGCAATGAATGGAGGGAACATTTTCATTGGTCTAAAATCTAGCCTGCATGGCTGACCCTATAGCATGTAAGGGGTTTTACAGCCTAAAATGAGTAGGATAGCCCATCAGGAGTTGTGTTGCCTATAAGGAGTACAAAGAGCATTATAAGGAGTTTTATAGCCTGTCAGCAGTTGTATAGCCTATAATATAAGGAGTTTTATAGCCTGTCAGGAGTTGTACAACTTATAAACACTTATATAGCCTATTTTGAGTTATAAAGTCTATAATGGTCTATAAGGAGGGACACTGCACATTATAAATGAGTGAGGTTTTGACTTTTTACTTACTTTAATTCACGATCTTCTGATTTGGACCTAGTTTATTTGCTCAAACCAGAGTTCCATCCCGTAGCGATAAGAAAAGGCCTCTTGGGAGTGCCTGTGGTTTTCGAGCCAGTAATTTTAAATAATCGATTGGAAAGATAAAATGACAATCAAATCTCTCTCAAGGGAAAACTGTCTAAGTAGTCTACAATTGTCAAAACACAGATAATGCGTTTCCACAAACAGATAAACAGTTAGACTACTTTACATACAGCTTGCAACACTGTTTACAACTGGATTAATACAATCATGTACAACATTTTTACATAATTATGATTTATTCTTTTAAAGGGCACTAGAGCACTAATCATATAGATTGGCAGTGATTAATGGTAATTTTAACAGAAACTATGAAGGGGTTTTGATTTAATCTGCCCATAGAAGCACTATAAAAATAGCTGTTGAATCTACCAGGGATCCTTGTTAAACTGTGAACCATCATAATCATTATAGCAGTGAACCAGTGTAGGTTGCAATACACTGTAATACTGCGCACCCGTATTTACAGCAGGTGCTAGTGTATTTTTGGAATACACCGGGACTTGCTGCTAGTACAAATCCAATGACCCTACAGTAGATTGCCCCGTACTCAGTACACTGGTTCTCACTGCAGATTTACATAAATTTCGGGCTCAGAGTGTATGGTGGTACAATCTCTGTGAAGATCACAACGCATCTCTGGCAACTTTGGAAAACGATTCTGCTGTTATTTTGACAAGATTTCTTTTTGTACAATAAGAGCCTCAAATCTAAAGGGCCTAGTTGACCAAATGCACCATCGATTGTTGGTTTTGATGGCAGTGGATTTAGAGATAAAACCTCCGATGCATCAGCATGAAAACATTCTTCCTGACATAATTCCTTGTTATCATTCCTTAGTGTCTAGTCTGCATTAAAGAGCTATGAGATAAGTGTGGTATCATACGATGACACCGTCTTTTCACTATGGTACTTTTTCTCAAAAAACCTACTACGATGTTGGGGAGGGGGCAGAACTGTGTAGTATCAGACAGTTTACAACATAGAAAAGAAATAGAATAAAAAGAAAATGTCTCCATGACAACCAAACTTTGCATGTATAAACTTGATTACTAGTTTTCCTTATTAACTAAGTTATCTGATAAGATGACCAGATTCATTTTTCCAATTTGCCTTTTTGCCTATTTTCAGATTTTGGTGTATTTTGGTTGCCATGGCAACCATACAAAAGTTGGTTGGCAACTTGATTTTTGAGTAAATGTGGAATCTTTAAGGGAGAAAATTCGAAATATGATTGAAATATAATAATGCATCTCGGTTTCTCAATAGGAGGGGTATATGTCCTTTATGGTACTGTAAGGGACCTATATGTAGGTCGTTAGTGTAATTTGGGTTAATAACTTCCCATCGGGTAATTTTAGTTGAAATTCCATCTTTAATTGTGAAGTGGCTAGTGCACATACTCCAAGCTTTGATAGAATGCTGAAATAGAGGGGCCTCTTTGCTATGTACTACAGCAACATTGCGATAGCAGATAGATGGAATTCCATTACTAACTTGCCACTAAATATCTTTATTATAAAGTCCAATGACTCAGTCCACCACCGACACTTTGCACAGTCGCTAGCTAAGAATACTTATAATTTGGACCCTCCTATCTTAGTTCTATTTCTACTTATCTATATTTAAGCATCCAAGTGTTATATCACAATCTGCTAAGTCCTATTCACCATGGCTCCTACAAGACCTTCATCCCAGTGCTACTTCTAGCTCTGTTGTTTAAAGTGGCCATATATATATGGGTCAGGTCGCCAGAAAGCAGTAGATTTTGTGTTTTTGGGTCATTTTGGACTTTTATGGCTCTGGAAAAAGAAGTTGTAAACCAATCTTGACTTACATAGACTCATTTGATAGAGAACACTTAGGGCTATCAGAAAAATGTAAATTTGTGGTCATCGACCAAGAACTTTAGGACTTATAGCCTGCTGAAGTGAAAAAACGGCCTAATTTGTTCTTTTTTATACTTTTTGTATTTTTTACAAGTGTCCTGTATTGAATAAAGAACACTATAGAGTATCCCAAATATATTTTTTGTATTGTATATGATCATAGGTATCATTTCCATGAGGTTTGGACATGTTACTAAGTGAGAATTTTTCATGATGTGTTTTTCAAAATGGAAATCTGTAATTTGTAACGTCCAGTACCTAAATCTAAATCGGTTGTAAAACATGGAAAAAATGAAGCTTCAAAATCTTTGTTATTACCCATATGAAGGGCCCTATCATCCCCTACTTTGGTAAAGAAATTGTGTGTCTACCAGCATTTGTCTCCATATGAGAGCAGCTTATGTGAAATAATACTGATAAAACTACCGGACGTTACGTAACGTCCGGTACTTTTATCATCATGCAGGAGACAGTCTACTGTGCATGCATAACTCAAATTTTGTTCCATTCTGTAATTGAAGTCAATAATAGACATATTGGCCTTGTTATTTTTTTGTGTTTGTTATGCATAATTGGACATTCTTATATTAATGAGAGCAACTTCAATTACCTCCATATTTCATTATTTTGGTACTGGACGTTACATGACACAAAACAAGCAATAAAAATGGAACCTGATGGCCTAGATCAGTATTTTTTGGTCTTCTGAGCTGAGGAGATGTACCTTGACAATTTTGTTAAGGTTATATAAAGTAATTAGAGCCTTCAGGGCCTTCAAGGGCAAAATCTTACACTTTCTGACGACCTGACCCATTATATACAACAAAGGCATTGAGCAGGATCAACATTGCAGTGTCATTTCTAGAGCCCCTGTCAACCATAGTCATTATAAAGCAAGAAGAGGATCTATGCAGTGCTTGGTAAGATAATCCTGACCCCAGTTAACATTGAGGGGTTGCAGACCAAAGGGAGCACACATAGACGGAGGTACCCTCACACAGGCAAACCCATCAGGGGTGTTTACCTTCAATCAGACTCCCCTCTCCACACCACATCCAGCAACCACATCAGCCTCTCCCTATAAACAGCTGCCATTTACCAGCTTCCAACGTTGTAGGCTACAGACATAATTTACACAGGAAGACTATGGACTAAAAGAGTTTGTGTTTTAGGTGTGTGAATACCACAGTGGTTGTTTAAGCACTAGTTGCTTATAATAGATTTTGACATCATAGTAGACCCTCTGATTGCACAGGGCTGGTACACACGTATTTACCACGTGTATGCAGTGGCTATTTCAATACTATCCTGTCCACGAGGGTTTATTTCAGGATCTGGCTCTTAAAACAGGCATTATAGTAAATAATTCTTATCTGGCCTTTAAAGCGCTAGCAGTTGTAATTTCTATATGCATGTGTGATGCAATAATCCGTGAGTCACAATTCCTTAATAATCATGTAACCGTTACACATCACTCTCTGAAGGCAATTCTTCTCACCAACGAGCCTCAGAAGCAGCGCATTCACTGGACCAGGAGGCTAGTGTGAAAAGATTGGGATTTGGATTCTCACTGTAGCTAACTCACCTTCCAGTTCCCCATGATTCTCCACCCTGAGAAGCCACTCTCACCTTATACTGTTATGGAATTGACTTGGGGGAACTGGTTCCATGACTGATTCCACCTGAACACTTCCCATAGTAGGTAGGCCAAGGAATTGCGGAACTCCGGAACTAACATTGGCTTTACCTCTAAACAATTTGTGACAACCAAACATGTATGATTAGCCATTCGGGCAAGGTTCGTCTGATATTGTCAAATACTTTCTTTTCTGGCAGATGGAAAAAATAACCAATAGTGGTGAATAGTCTGCATAAAAGTTACATTCTTTGCAAAAAACATTATTTGTTTTATCACTGAAGACCTATCACCGTAAGCTGTTCGTCATTAGGATAAATCACTATAATGACAGTGCTGTGTCTTTAACCTTAATGGTAATGATTCCTGTACTTAGGAATGACAAATATTGAAATTGAACTTACCCTTTAACATGGCCTAATACTGCTGCCTGTGATACCATGTTCCAGAATGAATGTACAACAGGAGGTTGACTGTCTACTGCCTGTGGTTAAGCCTAAGCTGCACAGCACAGGAGACATCCTGTTGTGACTGGTGCAGGCTGCAGGGTGACTGATGCTGGAGTCTGGTAGAAGCATCCTGAGGACATTACTCATGTCTGCATGGTCAATACAGCAGGCAGCCATCAGTCATCATTACATCCCCTTCTCACAATCTGCTACTGCTGATCTCCAACCTCCCACCACAACCAACAAGTCCATAAAGACATCACTTATCATTTGTGACCAGGCATACCTAAAGGGCGGTAGGGACTCTCTGTAAGCTTGCAGGACTTCCCTAAGCCATGCTGCTCTACAGGCGCTAGTACTGTCCTAAAGCATCTTCCCTTGTAATCAGGGTGGATAGTGTAGGTTGTCGGGCACTAGATAGTACAGTGCATACTCACTTAGTGTTCCACAAAGAAAGGTTCCAGCTTATATCAATCCCTGTGAGACCATCCGGTGTATGACTCCTGCAGTCTGTGTTCCTCAACTGCCTGTTGACCACTGTTAAGTCTGTCTGCTCCTCCAGGGGACCCTCTCCGAGTGCTGACCAATGCCAAGATGAACACAGCCCCCTTGGGTGGTAGCCATCAGGGTTAGACTCCCTTCCCCTCACAGGTCACACCCAAGTCAAGGATCTCAGCCAAAATGTAGAGTGAGAAAGCTTAAGTGAAGATGGACGATGGCAGTGGGTCAAAGTATTCCTGGAATGAACCTAATGAGACTATCACATCATGGCATTCTCCCAGCTTCCTGGTGGTCGTTATGTACATTATAGGGCCTCCACACTGACTGCATGGGGATGCTGGTTCATGGTTTGAGCTGCATGTTTATAAGTTATAATCAAGCATGATGTCTCAACCTATGTCATGCAAACCAGCGCTGCCATGCTGTCTCCTTACAAAACTGATACTAAATCCATAAAATTAGAGTTAACATATATACCTTTTACTTTGATTTGGTGTCCTTGATGTACAACAATTTCTGCATTTTCCCTCCATGGTCTCCATACCAGTGTATACTTATTAGCCGGTAAGTAGGGCCTGGATCCAAGTGTAACAGACCACTGTGTTTCTCCTCTGTATCTGCAGACTCCTACGCACAGTGGAAGCCTACAGCCGGTGTCTGTGCCATGTGTGGTGGTACTGGTGCATTAATACTTAATGTCCTTGTTGCACACTAGGAAAGTATAGTGTAGAGCCAATGCAGCATACATTGTATAGTTTACTGCTAACAGCCTGTAGTCTATAGGTGTTGCAGTTGGCATCAGTCTGTATATCCATGAGACTTTCTACTAAACACTGCTACTCTACTCCTCAAGATGCTGATTGAATTGTTGG
The DNA here is from genome assembly GCA_949317995.1 of Acholoe squamosa. Lineage (NCBI taxonomy): Eukaryota > Metazoa > Annelida > Polychaeta > Phyllodocida > Polynoidae > Acholoe > Acholoe squamosa. Next base: position 28,604,998 of record OX439049.1, on the reverse strand, counting down.
TTGCTGTGCCTTGCATTCTGCGGCTGCTGTCTCCTCAGTTTGCTGTCAGCTATACATTAACCTTCGATATGGCACCAGCTCCCAGGCACTGTTTCCCTTGACTAGTCTCTGCCAATCCCTCCCCTCCTCTCCTGCACCTCTATTACTGCCTCTAATACCCTCCTTCCATTAGCTACTGCTTCCTGGCCTCTCCCCTCCTTCACATTACACCACTCCATCTAGTCGCCTTCTTCATCCCCTTCAAACTGCCACCAATTCCCCTCATCTACCTCGCCCTCTACAACTGCCTTTTGTCCCCTTCTGTCACTCATTCTCTGCCACTGCCTTCTGCCACCCTCATCTCCCTCGCCCTTAACCCTGTTCTTTTGCCTCTATTTCATATCCAGCCCCTCATCCTCTACTACTCCCTCTAATGTCCCTAATCGTACCCCTCTACTACTGACTCTCTCCACTCTCTTCCTCCACCTCTACCCCTGCCTGCAATTCCCAACTTCCCTCTAGATACAATGTACCCAGTCTCCTCCTAATACTCCAATGCAACATCTGGTCCTCCTCTTCTCCTTATTCCTTTCCTCCATGCCTTCAGTGCCCCTTCTTCAATTTTGGAAATGGTAACAAGATGCGACGAGAACGCAGCATAGCAGTAACAGAAATCAACTATTATTGAATGGTGATTACTGGTAATGGCGCAAGGTGCCTAGTTATTGAACCAAAGGTAACAATGGCTAGTTTGAGTTCTACTACAGCGAATATTACAGAGCTAGTGTACCAAATTATGGTTGGATAATGTAGCTTTGCCTGCAGATACCATTGGCATTGAAGGCTCTGCATGGAAATTGCAGTAGAGCCTAGTAGTGTCATCTATCAGCGGACAGCAGCGTCAGACGACAGTCACATCTCCCCAGGGAGAGTTCTTCGATGGCCTCATTTGCTGGTTTGCTTCCAGAGGCGTCTTTCTCTGGTGATATCTGCCAGTCTGTGTCAGAAGGGTGGGGAGGGTTGTGGTCTTTGCTGCCTGTGTCAGTAGTAAATGGAAATTAGGAGTATATTGCTTTCCCCATGTTGACTGAGGTATTGCATTAAATTCGTCATGTCAATTGGACTCCTTATTTGAGCTAGAAATCTGAGCTGAATCAAATATACATTTCCACAATGTCCCAGGAGGCCATTTCTTAACAGGCTACGACTGCTCATTTTCAAGGCGTAGTGGTAACCCTTAATTCAGTGACATATAATATTACAGTCCAAATAATATTGGCCTGCAGCACTACGACTGCCCTACCAAATGCTATATTATTACTACAGAAGGAGTGATCATACTGAGCAGTCGTAGTGCATTCCCTACGATCACTGGCACTAACTTTCAGGTGGTGAAGTCGTAGTAGCTGTATGCAGTCGTAGTGGTTTAAGAAATGCCCTCCAGGTGTATATACAGTTAACCGTATACCCTACAGATTGGAGTAATGTACGGCAATGCCCCATATATTGTGTTTACAGAAGATCACTATGATTGCATCTCTCAAGTTACTACGATTTCATACGTTTCGTACATTACAAAAGCCTTACGGTGATTCACCATAATTTAAAAGAATGGTGATAATAACAGTGTTTCACCCTCCTAAGGTTCACTGTACAGGAATTCTCTGCAGTTTTCAAGGGGAATACACCATATTTTACGGTGATTCACTTGTATTGCGAGTGCCAGTGAATCACTGTTTCTTTAGGGAATTTTTTACTGTGCAGATCTTTTTATTGGAAGACTGAGGCACTTACTACGTGTCCCCATTAGGTAATTTCAATGATCATAATCCATCAGTAGATAAATTTAGTGACTAGAAATGTGACACATTTGATCATTCCACAACGGCATGTTTTTCTATACATTGATTGTTCTTATAGCGCCTATGGGTGCACACACATTAATATTGGGCCATGTTCATAACAGAATATACACAAACTCCGTTTACAACTATAAGAAAAAAGTAGCAAATACAAAAATAGTAGCTGAAACTATGCTGCCAATAGCAAGGTTAATACAATCTGTATCATGTACATGTATATCCTTGTCTAGTGTCCCTGAGGTGAGTAGGTCAGAACTAGATTACCCGGTAAGTAAATACTCTGTCTGACTTGCGCATCCATTGTCCTTAATGCAAGGTTATTCAAGGTTATTCAAATTTTCTCACCAGTGGCGTTTAACCCCACAAGAATCGCATGATGCCCCCTATCCCACTTGATGGAAAAACATTTGTTACGTCAAACAAATAGTATTTTGGTGTTTTGCTAACGTTTGAAAAAAAGAAAAGTGGTGCACTAAGAATAACGTTTTTCTTCAAAATGTTTTTATTCTATGAAAAAAGAAGGGCAACATAAGTATAAATGTTCTTAATAATATGTTTTTCTTTGTAACGGCTTTTGACATTGAAAAAACATTTTCTTGGAATGTTTAGGTACCCGACCCCATTCCAAATGTTAACAAACATTCCGAAAATGTTTTATGCCAAGTGGGATCTTTGTTTGCCATTTAGCATGATCCGCCAATGCAATGCCTCTCAGCAGGGCATTTCTCAAGATGGTACGACTGCACAAATCCACTACAATTTGAAACCCTCGAAATCAGAGTGGGTGATCGTAGGTAATGCCCTATGACTGCTCTGTACGATCAGCATTTGAGGTAGTAATTACATAGGGGTTGGTAGGGCAGTTGTACCAGTGTAATGATTAGTGACCACTAGATGCAGGACTGTAATAACATTAGAGTAAAGGATCCCACTACGATTTGAAGGGGGTCTAGTCATACCATCTTGAGAAATGCCTTCCTGGTGCATCATACTGACCCTTTGGGACTTTATCATCTTCATAAGGCAGGGTTTATGCCAGTGATAACACCACAATACTGCTGATTATTGTGTGATGTAATCACTGGTATACACTGCAAAAATGGTGTTTAGATTTTAAACATGTTTAGGTCTAAACATGTTTAAAACCTAAACATATAGGTCAGTTAGGTGTCTCATCGACTACGCATTTAGGAAATGAACCTTTTTATTCTAACTAAATAAACGTTTACGCTAAACATGTTTAGATGTTTAGAGTTGAAACAGTTGAATAATAGGTGTTTAGATTTAAACATCATTATGTTTAGATACTTGGATGTTGAATCCACACCAGGTAGCAGCACTACCTTTGAATGGAATATCTTCACACAGTTATAATCCCTGGAAACAAAATCTTGTGTTTAACACGTGTTTGGAACCTGTCATATTGGTGAAAATATGGTGTCGTTCACGAGTATGAAACACAAGTATTCTTGTGATTCTGTGACCTGCCAGACTACTGAAATCACATGTTTTGAACACATGATTTATTCACATGAAATCACAAGATTTACACATGTTTTGGCATTGGTAATCAGCATAATTAATTAATACTATAGATTTATATATGAGTGATATGTAGAAAAAAAAACCAACTTTCATTTGATGGAGGGTCTGTGGTGGTGATGTATAAAGTGATAGCCACCTGATATAGGCATTGGTTATATATTGAGATTACCATTCTCTTATCTCAGAGAAAGGTAACCTCACAAATATAGGTACTCCAATGCATTGGTCATCAGCTTTTATTCATCACTTTTCTTAACAGTTCACTGAAAGTGCACCTGAGATGCACAAGCAATGGAGCCATGTGATTTACAGATGGTGTTGGTGCCCAGGCATATATGAGCAGATTTTACACCCACAGAAATGGTGTCTGTGTCACCTTATTCATTGTTACTCTTTTTGTTTTAGCTGCTTTTATGGTCAATAACCAATGCATGAAGATAATATCAAAAAGGTTATATACATATACAGAAGTAACTACAGGTTAGAGTATCAGTGAAGTATTAGACTTAATAGATTAAGTTCTCAATGGTTTGAGGAAAATAAAACTGTCAAAACAGAATAGTGCTGCCACCTAGTGCAGAATGAATTTGACACAAGTATTTCTTGTGTTGATATCTTAAGACAAATTCACATGAAATTCTTGTGTTCTACACATGAATTGTCATAACACCAGATTTTCACCAAACTGACACGTGTCAAAGTGGTGGCAATCACGTGCCTTGTTTCCTGGGATCAATTGTTGTGACAAATGTCCCCAAATCCCATGTTTATCATGGTTTCATTTCATAGAATGTCATGTGAATAGAAAGGGCAATAGAAAATTGACTAGATTCACCTTATGCCACTATCATTAGCATAAAATAATCAATAAACTCCATGACTGACACCTATTTGATGTTATTCTGGAATAGATAAGGCAATGTCCTTCCTGCCAAGCTGTTGTACTTTCTCAAGTCTCTCATTCTGATGCAGTGTGTAATACATGTACACATATATAGCTGTGACTGACATCTTTGGAGACTTTGACAAGTAAATACCTGCTGATGTCCCCCCCCCCCAGTAAATGAGAAAACAAACAAAATATATCTCTTTTTTTAATGCATACATGTCTGCAAACCTTACCTCTCATTCAAATCATTTAAACATCTAAACATAAAAAAATCATAAACACCTAAACACAAAAATTCATAGATATCTAAACACAAAGTTTTAACCTAAACACCTACATTTCTAAACACTTGAGCTAAGCACATTGTTTGGCTAAACATGTTTAGGAAATTAATGTGATTACAAAAACGTTGCAAGAATATGTTTAGAATTGTGTTTAGGATCTAAACACCATTTTTTCAGTGTATTTGCCGGTGCTGGCGCTAATCCCCCCTGGAAAGAACTGGCATATTTGCCGGTGGTTGCATTTTCACCAGTGCTGTCTCATTAACGGCATTTTCCAAATCTGAGTTCTGACCTTAAATAGTATTTTGAGGTACACAAAAAGGGTATACGGATGAGAACAGAAGGTTGCTGTGCCTTTCTTTTTGTCAACAGGGATAAAATACTGCACAAATGTACCATTGGAATTGAGGTTTATCTGGAGGATTGACTGTAATTTAGGCCTATTTGAATGACATGTCATATACAATTGATTACATGCAGTCATGAACCTTTTTATCACATGTCTATTATCATGTCATTTTACCTGTATTCAGTATCACAAGTTGCAATGAATTTTTAATACAACTTCTATCTCCAGCTATTGTCTCACGAGTTATTAATTAGCATGGATAATGCTCACAAAACAGAATGAGATCTTACCATATATATACATTCCATCCACTGGACTGATGAGAGAAATATTGAAAACGAAAAATCTACATTATATCATGTTCTGTTGCAGCTATGGTGCCCATCTAGCCCCAATATATGCCTATACTAAAACTGCTCTACATGTCACTGCCAATTTATCATGGTGATCATAATAATTACTAGTATGGCCTTGTGAACATAAGCATGCAAATTCATTCCAATTTCTTAACCTTTTCTCTGTTAAATCATCTAGGAATGGAATAGCAGAGTTATATTACACCTCGATTTTGGATGACCCACTGCTCTCAGGAGGATGTTTTGAATTAACCTCCTGGCCTACTTTCAAAGATATCTATTTACTTTAGAATGAGGCTAGCACCTACTCCCTTGAACCCCATTATATATCATTCGTGCTGGTGACAGTCTGTGGGCCACCCCAGTCTCTCGTCACTCACAGTCTGATACATACACACCATGGACTACGATACAGCCCTGGAGGCCTACCTGGGTACCTGGGGACCATACTACTGGAGGACCCTAGCCACCTTCATTACCCTGGGTACCCCTACTACAGCAGTCCTTACTGAGTCTGTGTTCCAGGCAGCTGAACCCCCCTATGTGTGCACAGACCCTGGGGCGGGGCTAGCACCCAGATCACAATGTAGGGTAAGTAATTATCATACCTATCGTAATCAGAAGTTTAATATAATGTAAATAGTTAGACTGCAACTATATTGTAATAAGTGTGACTAAATTAAACATGTTGAGACAACCCTTGTCTCATGTAGTAGGGGTAGTTCTACAGTATGTCCTTTTTAATATGATGTTGTTTCGCAAACCGGATTTTTGTTCTCTAAACCTGTTATCTCGACATGAACATGACATAAGGATAATGATAAACACCCCTTTCTCAGTCACTCAGCAGCTCAGTTACTCAACAGAGAATAGCTTTCTCCGATATGGAGATCTCCCCTCACTCATACCATGCACATCCTGCACGTCCTATACACTTGTTTATGTTTATATGAAGGTACCGAATGTGAACGGGACTAACATCACCAGGAACTTTAACCTCACAGACTGCGTCCAGTGGGACTTTGATACTGACACGTATGGACCTACCGTCATCACACAAGTACGTTGTACTTTTTCGGCAACCATACTAGCACCAAAACCTAATTGAAATCCTTTTGCCACATTCTGCCCCTAAAATATACCGTTACAGTTTGAAGGTGATCCTCATTTGAGGATCTCTTTTTTGCGATGTGTAACCCCCCTCCCCCAACACTTGAAATACTAATGGGAACACTTCCAAGGGTGCTCTTCGTGAAAGGTACCATAAAGGCTTTACTACCGTTGAACAATGCAGAAAGCATTATGAGAGCACAGCATGTTCTAAAATTGTTCTCTTTTACTGTTGGAATTGTTAAATGTGTAGTCATCAATCCCTCTGAAATAGAAATTTGAATAGTTGTGAGTGATACATAAAAGGCTGTTGTCATGCAAACATCTTTTTCTAATATGAGAGATGACTTACAACTAAGTAAGCCATGCTTTCTAGTGCTGCAAAGCACAGAAATTAATTTAATTCCCTCCCTGTGTAGGACTAACACTTAAAACTCCCTGAACACTTAAAACTCCCTGTTTTAGCAATACGATACTTTAGCTACAGTGATATTTTGTATTGTATCCAGTGGTCCCTGGTTTGCTCCCAGAGCTGGATACCTGCTGCAGCTCAGTCAGCAGTCATGGCTGGACTCATGGTTGGTGTGTTCTTCTCAGGTAGGTAAGGGTGGAATTATAAAACCTACACTGCAAAAAAGGTGTTTAGATCCTAAACATAATTCTAAACATAATCTTGTCCCGTTTTTCTGAACACAATACTATCCTAAACACATGAAAGATGTTTAGAAAAATGACATGTTTAGCTAATTAATGTGTTTAAGCTATAATGTGTTTAGGTTTATACTGCCCCCCTCCCCTGTTTGAAGAATTTTGCTTAGTTATTCAATTTGCCTATGGATAATATGATATTGTATTTGGGAATTGACTTATGAATGCATTTAGGTTGAGGTCCCTATATCATTCATGCCCAATTTCTGAAGGGGATCAATGCACCTCCGTCTACAGGGACAGCTATATTGTCCAAGTATTTCATCTATATTATATTGAACCCATATCACATCAGTGTCAGGGTCCCATTGTCAAATATAAAAGAGACACAGAAAGGATTTTGCCTTATATATTTTCTTAATTCACAAAATGGGTGTCCAAGCACTACTTGCTTACCCCTGATGCATTAATGGCAATGTCATAGGGTTTAAATGCATTACCTTTTATTGTTGACATACCCTACACATATACATTATGTGAAACTGTGTATTAGGAGAATACAGCAACATATTGTAACCAAGCAGTACCAGGTGACTGCATGCAGAAGGTCAATTATAGAATACAGCTGCCACCTGGTGTATACTTTATGTCTAAGCACCTAGAAATATTAGTGTTTAAAAGCTAAACACCTACTTTTATGTCTGTTTACAGTCTAAACATGTAAGCATTTTTAATGTAACTGTTTAGGTGTTTAGAATTTAATGTTTAAGTCCTAAACACATGGTTAACTAAACACCTATTGAACCAAAATGTTTAGATTTTAAATGTGTTTAGACCTAAACATGTTTAAAGTCTAAACACCATTTTTGCAATGTACATTCAAATCTTTGATCATTTTTAGGTACAACTCTATCTATATCTATTCTCTATAAATGTTTGTGAGCATTCAGGGCACGTTGATGTAGTCAGCTTTTTTCTCCTTTTTTAATGTGCTCTATTTTTAGTCATAAAGATAGAGATTTTAATTGAAATCTTAGACAAAAAGTGCATTCAGGGTGGGATGTGGCAATTCATATGGACTCCAATAGGCAAAATGATTTCAGAAATCATCGAAATTTCTGTGGAGAATTCATAAAAAAAAACACACACACACACAAAACAACAACAAAGAAAAAAACACACACACAACAAACAACAACAAACAACTTAAAACCTTTTTCGAAGGGGACATCCAGACGCTCTTGATTCACCCCTGAATAATAATTCACGGTACTACCTTGCAATTCCTAGAATATCTGAACCCATTAATTCCATCCTGCAGGTATCCTATCAGACAGATTTGGCAGGAAGCCGGTGTGCCTAGGTGGGCTTCTACTGACTCTCGTTGTGAGGATAGCAGCCATCTTCTGTCCAAACCCCATATGGTACATAGCCACCAAGTTCCTCATGTCCACCTTCATCATTGGGTTCTACACACCAGCCTATATTGACTGTACGTAGTGATCTGGATTTCAGTAATGGGCATATGGGCATATTCCATTAGCCTTTTTTTCATTCATTATTGGCAAGTATCCTTATTAGTATTGGTACATGAGATCCGAATTATTTCAGTGCAATTCTGTGCAGTAAATCTGGCTATGCTTTTTGGATTAATACATGGTTTCTTAACAAAAATACAAATGCTAAACAATCATGTGGATTGCCCAGCTTTGCTTCAGAATTCTACAATAGATGAAGGGCAGTATCAGTAATAGATGTAGCATATGCTTACAATTGGTGAAAGTGCTAATATCTCAGTCTATAGGTGACAAAGACATACAGAGAGAGATAAACCTCTCAGATCGAAAAGGTTTATAAATGAAACCTAGTGCAGGTCACTTGCACTGTCAGTTGAATATTCGTCGTAATTTTAACTATGCATATTTATTTTTACAGTATGTAAATTGTATGCAAATTTTCTAGATACATCGATAGTGCGAAGATTTTGAGTTTCATATCATATTATTAGTGTTAGGCTCTGGCTGCAAGAAAAGTTGATTGCACAGGTTTATTTTCATTAGATACCATGTTTTGAACAATCATAGCTGATGTTTATTCCATGGCCTCTTTTCTACACTGCAATACCGCACCAAGCCATTTACAGCACATCGCTTTTATTTTTCAGAAAACAGTAATAATTGCTGTCAGTACAAACCTTATGACTCTACAGTGGATTGACCTGTACGTACCCAGTACACGACAATGCATTGCATATTTACAATTCGGGCTCAGAGTGTATCTTAACATGGAGTTACTTGACAAAAGATATGGTTCAATATGAGATTGTATTTTATTTTTCATCATTCTAGGTATGGAGTGTGTGGTTCCCCGACACCGGTTCCTCTTAGCTGTCCTCTGTCAGAGCTCCATAGGGGTGACACATGCTATCATGGCAGGTATTGCCTATGCTGTCAAAGACTGGTTCTACATCACCATCATCTACACCATCCTCATTCTACCCTATACTGTATACATCCGGTAAGCATTGACTACAGGACGCTATCAGTAGAAAAAAAAAACAAAACAATCATGTACATCTAAAATTAGTTAAATGAAATATATCCTACTTGCAAAACAACAACAAAAATCCGTTGAAATATGATCTAGAAATAAGGTGATTGACGTTCTTTCAAAACTTTGTCAGTTATTTGAGTCGACAAAATAGAGATAAACTCATGTTGAGTAGCAAATTGTGCCGGTTTGTAAAATTAAAAATGTTTTACACTATTGCAGCGTCCTATCTGAGTCACCTAGATGGTTGCTGGCCCAGGGCCGCCCCGAGGAGGCACGCAGCCTCCTTAAACAGATGGTGAAGACCAATGGTGGAGTCTTACCTGAAGATGTCAAGCTGGAGAATCCAGTAAGCACTGATTGCTAGCATGTTGCTTAACACATTTGCCAAAAGTGTTAAGATTAAACTAGATAACCATAATTTGCATAAAACTCATTCCAAACACTTTGTGAACCTAAACATGTTATTCTCAGAAGCATTTTAACATTTCTAGACTAAATATATTTCAATCGAAAGACATTTGATTTTAAACACATTTGGCAAATGTTTAAAATATTTTGCCCCCCAAAAAAGGTTTTTCACAAGATATTACAAGAAAGTGTCTAAAATACTAAAGACATTTTAGTGTGCATATTGTATAATGAGAGCTGACCTATTCACCCCCCCTCCCTTGAAACATTATGTTGTTTAATTAACTAGGGAAATAGAACCTTGTATGCAAAAAATGTTTACAGGTGACTCATTTTCAGATGCACGAAGCCAATGCTTACTATGGGTTCGTTGATTTCTTCAGGAGTCCTGTGCTGCTGATGTACCTTGTCATAAACGTTTATATATGGTGAGTAAGTTAATTAATATGGCATGTAGATCTGTCTAGTGAAAAGGTTCATCATGAAGTCCTATTATAGAGACAGCAATCTTCACAACTCTTAAGTATATTTAAGAAATTCGATGACAGCAGCCCTTAGGAACCTATGCCAAATTGTCCATGCATACACAATAGGCCTATTATTGTTAGGACTGTGTATGATCGTAGACTCTTCTGAAACTAACCCCTCAAAACTGAGTTCCATACGAGTCCACATAATAATATTCTGACTCGTCAAAATGATAATATTATATCATCTTGACGAGTTAGAATTTCACAAATGTGAACATTACTGTACATAGAAAAAAAGATAAAATAATAGATAAACAGATCAATAGACACGACACAAAGTGCAGTGATTCATAACATAAAAAATGCATATATGTTTCCATTCATTAGGAATATTGACGTGTTACTGTACTACAGCCTGGCGCTGAATGCTGTTACCACATTTGGAGACCTGTACGTGAATGCAGCAGCCATGGGACTGGTAGAGATACCTGCCTTTCCTGCTGCACATTTTCTGTCCAACTCACGTCTAGGGAGGCGTGGTACTCAGACGTTAAGTCTAATAGTGGCAGGTGGCGCAGTTATAGGGGCTCACTTTGTACTGAAAGGTGAGAGTGGTGATCATCTTATTTTGTCAGTAAAGAATAATCTCTGCCAAAATCAGAATCATCCATGTAGACATATCAGTGTCAGTTTTAGTATCGAAATCCATGAGGTATACGATCATGAAAATAATAATCTAATTCGAAGACAGTTCTGACTATTCGACTTTTTATTTCTGAAAAAAAAGAAAAAACACATAGTTGGAAGGCTTTTGAAGAATGAATATAAAATGAAAATCGAGAGCTGACAAAGCAGATTTCGATCTGAATGAAAAGGAAAACTATGCATGTGTTTCCATTAACACTATGTACATGGCATTATCTTATATTTGTTGTCTAATAATAGTAAAACTAATGATAGTAATGCCTCTATCGTCTATACACAAGGACAGTATGACTATGGCTGACATTATACCTATTGTCTTATAACCTATATCATCTATACACAGGTACAAGGTGGTTACGGCTGACATTATACCTATTGCCTTATAACCTATTATCATCTATACACAGTATACAACATGCCCACTTGGCAGAAAAACGTTTTTTTGACGTCAAAAAAACATTTTATTTTGGTTCCTAAGTTTGCAAAATGTTTTTTTTAAACGTCAAAATAACGTTTTTACATGTACTCAAAAAAACGTTATTTTGACGTTTTTATAAAAACGTTTTTATATCAGGTTAAAAAACGTTTTTTAACGTAAAAGAAACATAAATAAAAAACGTTTTTATTTAGTTGAAAATTGGTTGAAAAAGCAAACGTTTCTATTTGGTTGAAAATTGATTGAAAAAACATTTAAAAACGTTTTTTCAACGTCAAAATAACGTTTTTTTTAATGTTTTTTACCCAAACCAAATAAAAACGTTTGCAAACATTACAAACATGTTTTTTGCCAAGTGGGTGGTTACGGCTGACATTATACCTATTGTCTTATAACCTATATCATCTATACACAGGTACAACGTGGTTTACGGCTGACATTATACCTATTGTCTTATAACCTATATCATCTATACACAGGTACAACGTGGTTACGGCTGACTTTATACCTATTGTCTTATAACCTATGAGTTTGAGTTTGAGTTTGAAAAGCGTTTATTGGCCAACAATATCTTAACATATTGAAGCTTTTACAATTATCAGCCATAGGAGGATACAATCGCTTGATATTAATCAGGTGGTTTCCATGAAACAGTCACATATCACATAATATTCACATATACTATAGATCATGACAATAACAGTTCAGAGTCATATTAACATTTCCCATAAGTACTTTTTGAACTTATGCAGATTTTCTGCAGACTGAACATGCACCGGTAGATTATCCCAAATGATGTTACCTCTATACAATGTGTCATCTATACACAGGTACAACGTGGTTACGGCTGACATTATACCTATTGTCTAAGCTGGCTATAACTACAGCCTTCACGGTGTCATACATCTTCACCCCAGAGCTGTTTCCAACCTCCCTCCGGAACCGTGCCATTGGCATCTGCTCTCAACTAGGCCGGGTCGGCAGCATTGTCGGACCCTTCATAGCACGTTTGGTAATAATAGGCAAATATTCAAGTCTTAGTTGGGTTTCAATAACTTTGTTTCATGGACCACCTGGACCAAATAACTACCATACCTTGCTTCAAGGAACAATTGTAGGGGATTTAGTATTATTCATGGGAAAAGTAAGGTACTAGGAAAAATACAATGTAGGGGGTGTGGATGGGGGCCACGTCCCCATGTCAATTTTAAGAAAATGATCATGTCACCATGTCGATTTTAAAATATTGTTCTTGTCACCTATGTCGCAATGTCGATTTAAGTGGTCCACACCCATAATGTAGTTTTCATCCTTGTATATAGTCTTCTTCTGATGATAATGATAGGCATACTCCTAGTATAGTCTTCTTCTTGTTTGGGTTCCCTAGCCGTGCTGCAATTCCAAAAGTAGGAGGGGTGTTAAATGACAAATTTTGCCATTCGGTTTCCAGGACAGGCTCAAACTATGCATTTGGACCCAAAAACATGGAAAATCACAAAAATAATTTTTTTGAACCCCCTGACCCCCCGGTTCCATAGCGCATGGCCCTTAAGCCTTATGGCACCATGTCATTTGGCACCATGTCACATGGCCGAAATATTAGTGGCCGAAATGACATATGGCCGAAATGACATATGGCCAAACTGTCAGATGGCCGAAATATCAGATGGCCGAAATGTCATTGAATTCCATACTTCTACAGCCTGATCCAGTGGGCAACTTTTTTTCAATGTTTGCATACATGTATCAACAGTTGATTTGAAGTTCAATGTTTTTTATACATTGATAGCTTTCTGGTGATTTCCAGTTCATGTGCCAACTTAAATCATTGAAATTGACATTCTTTATTAAATGTTGACAACCCATTGATGGCCCCCATTGATAATACAACACGATACAACACGATACAACACCAGTACGACACGATACAACACCAGTACGACACCATACAACACCATACCACACCAGTACGACACCATACAACACCAGTACGACACCATACAACACCAGTACAACACCATACAACACCATACCACACCAGTTGTACTGGTGTTGTATGGTGTTGTACTGGTGTTGTATACAACACCATACCACACCAGTTGTACTGGTGTTGTATGGTGTTGTACTGGTGTTGTATACAACACCATACCACACCAGTTGTACTGGTGTTGTATGGTGTTGTACTGGTGTTGTATGGTGTGGTATGGTGTTGTATGGTGTCATACTGGTGTCGTACTGGTGTGGTATGGTGTTGTATGGTGTGGTATGGTGTTGGACCGTGTGGTATGGTGTGGTACGGTGTTGTATGGTGTTGTACGGGTTGGTACGGAAGGGCAGGGGGGTACCATGTATTTTAGTATGCCTTTCAGTCCAGGGTAGTGTTGAAAATATTAAAAATGGAAGTTGGATAAAATGATGTTTAAGTATTTCGGCCATCTGTCATTTCGGCCAACTGTCATTTCGGCCAAATGACATTTCGTCCAAATGTCGTTTGGGCCATAAATTTTTCGGCCAAGTGTCATGGTGCCATAAGACGCAGGGCTACTTGGGTTATAGGCCATAGGACTGGAACCCGACCCCCCCCCCCCCCCGGGGGTCCAAAGTTTGCCCATATAGTGGAAATACAGCCCAAATTGAGACTTTCACTGTCCTAATCAAAAGTCATGAGGAATTCATGAAAGTGGTGTAGAAATATTCATTTGAGGCCTAAAGAGACCCTTAGAAACCATCTTATTGTGATAATATGTGACCCATCCTAACAAAATAGTTCGGAAGTCACAAACTGAAAATTTTGAGATGTTGCCATATTCATTTAGTATATAACACTTGCATATTGGAACCAGGTTGCCCTCTGTGGATCTTCTAGCAGTAAATGTAGTTGGATCAATCAATAAAAGATTAAAATGAGATAATAAACATATTAAACATTATGATGATTTATAAATCCTATAAAATTCATATACTGGTCCGCAGGTTCCATCTAAATCCAAAGTAGATTAGCCAAAATGAATGTCTAGGCATGCCAAGAATTGACTAAGACCATAAGGACATAAAAAATCCTGAAACTCAACTTTCCCAGACACATAGAAAAAAAGGATAGTTGACAGGGGCCTAGCCCCCCTGGCACCCTCCCCACCCCATTAGGCTACGACATTTAACTGAGAATATTGTAAAAGATGGGAAAATGCACATATCCCCTACACTCAAGCCCAAGCCTTTCTAACTGAATCTGAATGACTAACCCACAGATATCCAGATGGACCCTATCAAAATCTTGACTTAGACCTGCCCTCTCTCTCTTCTAAGCCCATTTTGTAGGTGTCATATCCTTATGATGGAGGCCAACCATAGAGATGGGCCCCTACTAATCAACTACCATTAGGATTTCAGACAGGAATGTAAACCACACTTGAACCACCATAGATGATAGCAACTGGGGTATCATGATTTATGTCATGGCTGATATGATCGTTACTATAGAAAAGAACTAAACAAGTCATATTCAATGCACCTGTACTCAATGCTTGACAATCATGTGACCTGCTGCAGCAAACAGAGCTAATTATTGTTAAGTTTCTTTATTTAAAAGCCTTCAAACCTGTGTAGCCATGACTTAAATGCAAATGTCATCTTGCATGGGACATTTTTGCATCGTATTCACCTCAGTGAGGCCTGTCCGCATTCAACTCTGCCTGTAAGGCATTGTTGAATACGGACAGCCTCACCTTGGTGAATACGATGCAAAAATATCCCATGCTCATTGACATTTGCTTATGCATTTTAGACATTGCATTGCTGCAGAATACTGTGATACAGTAATAGATATAACTGGAACCATCCAACAATGACCCAAATGCACCAATTGGCCAATTTTATATGCATTGTATAGCATCTGCAAGCTATTGACATACTCTTCCCCCATGTTTAATTTAGTGTCCTTCTGAATCCCAACACAAACTTGATATGATGGCTGAATGCTTCAAGTTAGAATCTTACCAAATATATCAACACACCTAGGATTTTGTGGGAGTATATAGGGTATTATCTCTAAGATGTACTGCCCCAAAACTTTTGTGGTTTGTGTGGTGAGTGTCACACTGTGAGTATTTCAGGGGGCTTGATATGAAAGAATCTTGGCATCATTTGCTGCATTTTAAGGCTGATTTATGAGTCTAATACCATAAGTGTATATATGTTACTGGTTTTCAGATTTTGAGCACAAAACATATTTTGGTCCCCTGTGTCTGGAATGGAAGGAGCTATGCCCCTTGCCCCCCCCCCTGGATAGGGCATCTAATCTGGGAAAGGAGAGTGTTGGTGCAATACAGTGTTCACTGCATACAACATCATAACATTGTCCTGCTAAAATATTGCCTTCAATATATTTGTAAGGGAGCTGGTTGGAAGTGGTAGCTTAGATATTTGGGATAAGGGGGATGGTCATTATGGGGGAAAGGCTTCTAAAGGAGTGGATTCAAAAGGGTTGGTCTAGGGGGCACATGCATGAAAAGTGGATCTAATGTGGGGTACACAGACAGGGTCCAAGGCCAAACTTCCTATAGTTAAGATTCATAGTAAGGCCCTTTTCCAAGGGCTTTCGGGCTGGGGGGGGGGGGTGTCTTGGGGGGTCCCCTTGGATCTACCCCTGTTCAAGGAGGCTCTATACTGGTGTACACTGCCTAATCTGACCTCATTTGGATGTATCATGGCAGAACAAGCACTGGATTGAATAAGACCTAATATCTCAAAAATAGTTGATTTATCTGTATTTTAGCAAGGCCGACAACCCTCCCCAGGGGAGATTATACCTTTATCATCACAACTAGATGGCTTCTATGGGTGATTTAGGTCCCAAATGAATATTCCTGAGTTTATAATGAGGTTTGATTAAGATTCTAAAAGTCTGAACTTTGGCTGTATTTCCACTATATGGGCGAACTTCGAACCCCCCGTACGGGGGGCTCAAAAAAATTATTTTTGTGATTTCCCATGTTTTGGGGTACAAATGCATAGTTTGAGACTGTCCCGAAGAAAAGTAGATTTATCACCCCCCCCCTACCAAAAGTATTGGCAAGATTACTGGGCAAGATTGTCACTCAAAAACTATAGGCTAGTTCTCTTTTGGTATTAAGGATTATGTTATCCTTATCTCATTGTCTTTCCCAGGCAGAGATCTGGCCTCCATTCCCCTCTGTACTGATAGGAGGCGCTGCAGTTGGTGCTGGCCTGCTGACACTTCTATTGCCTGAAACGAGGGGGCGCCACCTACCACAGACCATAGAAGAAAGTGTACTTCTGAAGAAGAGGTAGGTATCAGGTTGTGCTGTTAGTTTGAATAGGTTGAGCATTTGTGACTCATCAAGGGAGAACACCCCTCCGCAGGGGATTTTTAATTCCCCATTTGGCCCCCAGGGGGCATTGGAGTGTAAATTTAATCTAAAATCAATATAAACATACATCAAGCCAATTTTTGATGCAGAATTCAATGGTTTCATTCAAAAGGCACCATTTTCGGTAGAAATGGCCCATATTTGCATGGTAAAATGAACATTTTTCATGAGAAATCAACCTATATGCCTGTTCCTGGTTGCCATGGCGACCATTCCAATTATCAAAATTTGCAGATTTTTATGCCAGTTTTTGGGGATACTCACCAAAAACTCAAAACTGAGAACAGAAATGGAAAAAATCCTTCTAGATCGAAATCTATGATAAAATCACCTTATTGTTATGTTTTTTTTTTTTTTTATGAAAATGGCTGATTTTTCGTGTTTTTAGACATTATTGTGATTTGTTATGTATTTAGAGCTTAATCATCAATTTCAGATATAAATAATGACCTATGTTCAAGGAGGGGTTCTAACATAACTACTAGGAATATTTAAACCAATGATGTCTCATTTTAAAGATATTGAGATGAACTTTGATAATGAATTTCCCTGCAGAGGAGTGTTCTTGCTTGCATGGTCACATTTAGTCTATGGTGGATTTGTTAAAGGGTAGCTAGCACGGATAAGACATACCTGTGTTAGCAAGTCACATGACCACCTCTTGACCAATCAGGGTGCCGCAGTATTTTAGCTGATACCCACAAATTTTTACATGATCTTTGAATTGGTACCCATGTTGAAATTTGCCGTGCTAGCCCCCCTTTAAAGCCCATGTTCTTGTGAGATTTTTTTTATCCAATTCAATATGCTGCCCACCTGTTTAAGTATGAGATGATCGCAATATAGGGCTAGGCACAAGGGACAATAATAATGGGGATATAATGCCTATGTGGCAGCAAGTTATGTTTTGTTTGGCTCACTGACATGGACTCCATTATGCTCCAGCCTCTTCTATTCGTTTGATAATTAAAATATTGTTTGTGATATTCTGCGTTTATTTTCAGGGAGGGGATTCCAATAGATACGGCGATAACACATCTGACGACCCTGGAAACGACTCATGGAAATGCTGAGCCAGACTCAATAAAACAAACAACCAAAGTATAAAATTGAACAACACGTATAAAACCTAGGCATTTGATGCCATTTACAGGTACAAGGGTATGCTATAAACTTTTTATGATTGATGGTGATATTCTGGATGCATTTTCATAGCATATAAATAATGATACTATAGACAACAAATCAGCTTGCAATTGTTAATATTGAGAAATGTTTCCAGTACATTTATAGAACAATTATCATGTCTATCACTTTATAATCACGTTGACACACAATATAAAACTTAGAAATCTATTTCCACAATTTTCAATGAGCAGAGCCAGGCTACCTTGAACACATTTTTCCTCCTTTTCCTTCCGGAGATCCATCAGAAAATTTAATTACAACTCAGGACTCCGCCACGCCCTTTGGTCAGGCATCAGGCTGAATCGACAGCACAACAAGGGGAACACAACCATTGGGGACAAATTAATAAGGGTCAAGTTCTGTTTGACCTTCACCCTCCTCTTTATGACCTTGAACCCCTTTGTGTTAACCTCTGACCCCTGGGCCTTTGATGTGGCACTAATAAGCCATGAGATGGTCTGTTTCCTCTCAGAGTGGAAGTGGATTAGTACTAATCTTCTCACCCATGAGTAATGGGGCTTAACGTGCCTTAATGTAAAGGGACGACAGGTGTAGGAGTAATTATAGGGGTTTGGGAGTAGATGATGACCTAGGCCTATTTAAGCCATATTTCAACGTCAATAAAGGGTGGGGCCAGGTCATTTCTCATTGATTTAATAAGGAGCCGTAGCAATGTAGGCCATCATCGCGTGTCACGCATTTACTTCAATAAACATATAAGACAGACAGGATAGTTTCTTGTTATCTTCATGGGGATAATGTCGAACCTGCTTTCTCTGAAAGGAAAAGAACATAATCAAATATTACTTCACCCATGAACCACCAGGTGACGCGTGAGTAAGCTACTGTACCTATAGCTGCACGTACCTTTCCCATCTATGTCTCCATACGTGAGTAGTGTATGGAAATGAAATTTAATGCCAGGCAACTCAAATTTGATTTTAGAAGGTCGGGATGTAAACGCCAGTCCAACACTTTCTATACAGAATGCATCAAACGTTAAATGGGCATATCTCAAATCTTTTAAATGGTCACTGGTAAGATTTATCTACAAATGAATTAGCCTACGCTGCAAAATGTCAGGGACGCCCATATTACAGGTTTAGCTTCCAATATAATATAACCTCATATTCCAGGAACTTGCATGACATATACCACAGTACAACATCAATCATAGTTTGTTCCGCTCTAGTCACTGCAAATTGGATTAGTGTAGCTTATGGCTCTACATGGACTAGATACCAGCCCCAGTCATTTTGCCTTTCTTCTATTGGACGTGGTGGTTTGCAGCCGGGTCAGGTGAAAGATGAGGGGCTGGGAATCAGTTGGCAGAATGGAAAGGGATGACTTGCTGTCCGGGTCAAAATTCCTAACACTAGTTGCATCTGTCTCAATTATCTAAAACTGGTGCCAGAATAAGCTTTTTGTATTGTACATCAATACATAATTCTTATTAGAAACCACAGATATCGTATCCTAAGACTTAAATTGTTAGTACCCAGTATTATGTAAATGATGGATTAGAAATCACTCACAGTTTTGCAAACCCTCCAAAATAGGTCTATAGATTTCCGAATGTCCCCGAATGTATAGCTGTATCTCGAGTATATTTGATTTTGCATTGGTGACCTGCCATATAATTGTGTTCTCGAGTCTATTGTGCCTTGCCCTCTGATATGTATGGAAGTCAGGGAGTCTAATTTGCCTGCCAGACAGAGCATCCAGACGGCTCCCTTTGGTGTCAGATGATGAGGGGCTGCTGCCATGCATACACATATACCACAGGTAGCACAACCCCATCGGGTCTATACATTGGGCCAACACTGGACCGATGGTTGGACCAAAGTAGAGAGGGACCTTTGAATGAAATTTCTTTCATTGAAAAGACCAGGATGAGTTGTTTTTTTAGGTTCAAAGTAATACTCTGTTTTGAAAAAAAGTATCCTTTTCTCTTCGTCTTTAAGAGGAAAAATTCTAATGTTAAAAGGTCATGTTAAATTTGATAAAGCGTTTTTGTGAAATGGAAGTGGTCTTTTCTCTATTTGCTTACCTGGGATTGGTTCCATCATCGGTGACGACAACATAGTCCTGATATAGCCACTAAGTTGCTTAAAATGCTCGTTTCTAAATGGATCGTTTGTCCACAGAAACTCGTCAAATTTTATAAATCGCCCACCAGTGTGTCTTTCATATATACGAGAATTGCTGCCTACACACAATCCTGGCGGTTAGAAAGAACAACTCAGTGTTCAACGTGTTGTCTAAAGAGATAAAAATGTTACACCAAAATACTCAGTGTATGTCCAAATGTTTGGACCAATCAGTCGTCCTCAGTAATGCCCAGTGATGCACCTGACAGCGGCCTTTGGGTAGGGAAAGGGCTACGGTACTTCAGAATAATGCCCTGACATCCTAATTTGAGGGTCTAGACTATGGACCCTATAGCTGCAAATATAAATGTTCAAACCCTACAGTGCTACAACGACCCAAACCCTACTGTGATCCCCATACACACGCCAGGGTCCTTCCAAAGCATACCATGCAGGAGGGTCTTGCCAGAAAAAGAGACATGAACCAAAAATAAAAGCGTGCACGTTTTAGTATTGCTGTATGATTGTTTAAATAATCATTTAGATGAAACATGCATGTTTCTTTACATGTCCAAACAAGTTTTCCATGCATTCTACTGTATCTTTCATTGTCAATGCTCTGAAAACGAGTTTTCCTCAGTGCTATCTGAAAAATTTACAAAGGTTTTTCCTCGTTATCTTTTGGCAGGACCCTCCGGCAGCATCCATTGTGTTCTTGAAATGAATTCCTGAACCCATGGCCATTGATTGGAGCAATGTCCTTCAGCCACATAGTTCCTGGTTTTACATACACTCTTCCAAAATGCATTGTATACCAGGCGTTACTTCCCCATACCCATCTAAGATTTAGGTGTAGTCACCTAGGCTATACACCACCTTTGCAGCAGACCATAGTGTGCCTTAGTCCCTTACCCTGGTGCCCTGAGGTATAGACCCTCGCTCAGGGCACCACCGTACAGGAAGCAGCAAAGCACAGTGGGAGTTCACTATATTTTACTCTCACTATGCCTCACTTATCACTCGGCAGGAACTAGAAATACTACTAAATCAATCCATTTTGCAGTGTTCTTACACTTGTATTAATCAAAATCATGTCAGTGTAGAGCAGGGTCTACCCTTCTGCAATATCACTACTTGCCTTTCTTTAAAATATTTTCGCATGCTCATCTCCAAAATCTTGGAACAATCAATTTCTGAAGTTCATGTCACTAACTAACTAACTACACACCTCTAAATAGGTTAATGAGATTTAAAATGTGATTGTACATTCATATCTATGGTAGCATGCCCATGCATTATCTCTACATGTGGGACTACAGTAGAGAACTGTTATACAGTGTTGGAATGATATAGGAGCAATGGAAAGCCTAACAAAGCAGCATTCACAGTATTGTACCGGAATGCCTCTGTCCATTTAGCTGAATAGGGTTCTTCTACCAGGACCACTTCTCCAGGTCTGATGTCTCTTGAAGCTACCACATGGCGGCCTTTTCCTCTATCATACATCAATTTGCATGAGAAAGATAGGCTAGGATGGGAGGTTCTCCGATGAGGAAGACTAGGCAGGCTTACACCAGCACTTGCAGTGAATGTAACTTGGGAACTTTGTATGTCTGCACTATCCTCCAAGTACATTTCTAGTTTCTCCAGTATTTTGGTCTGGTCTTCCACTGCTAGATTTTATTTTGGCAGAAGCTCAAAGACTTTACCAAAGGCTAACTTAGCTTCTGCACTTTGCTGAAGCGCATGGAAGGATTTGACCTTGCGGTCATAAAGAAGGTATTGATTTTCCTCCATATACCCTACTTCAATGCACCTTCAATATCTATCAAACATGCCAGGAGGGTCTTGCCAAAACGTAAACGAGCTCAGAATAGGGAAACGTGCAGAGAATTGTTTTGATAAAAGGTATTCTCGTCTTCCCATTGATAAAACGTGCACATTATCACCAGCAGACGTGTGCAATTCTCCATAGAGACACATTGCATATCCTTTGGAAAGACAATCAGAACGTGCATGCCATCATGCACGTTTGTATGTACACGTTTTATGCTATAAAAGAGGCAATCTCATTTTGTTTTTGGAAAGACCCTCCTGGTATTCAATTAGGTACAATAAAACAGTGGCACGGTTGGACAGACACTTGGCCAAATATCTCTCATCACCATTTCCTTCACCAGGTGCTGTAGCAGCAATCATACTCTTTGTATACAGATCCAATGCTTGTAAAGTTTATCTTTAAAGTAGCTATTACCCCCGCTCCGAATCCCCTGCAGATTTTGTAGACATCCTTGAGGCATTTGATAGGGCTTTCCACTTGTCTTTGATTTAACCCAAATGAAACGGTCTCTATTGGGTTTCAGGTCTTGGAAACCAAGTTCTATGATTCGATGAGTTGCCTCATCGGTCCCGCTGCTCATAGCTATCGTTCTGAAAGACATCAGCAATTATTACGTATTGGTAAATTATACTTGCTATGACGACACTGGCGTCCGACTAAGCAGTATATAATACATTTCAACATAAACTCCTTCAGTCTGGTGCTAAGTCTGACAGGACCTCAAAGTTTAGACATTTGATATGTAGTTAACGCAGCACTCAACAAATGTTGTATCATTATTACTATAGCTTTCCACATGACAAAGGCAACTTCTGGAGGATAATTCATTAGAAGATATGCTGCGGTATGCACCTTGCAGCTACTGGGAACCTCCAAATGCTTTACGACCCCGTGAATAAGCCGCGCCAATGTATAAGCTGCACCCTGACTTTGGGAGAATGTATAAGCCGCAGGAGGGGTCTGAATATGGTTGGAATCTTTGTGAAAACAACGACAGGTCTCTGCCAACTTTTAGAAGAGGTTTCCTTTGTTATTTTGATATTTTCTTTGTTCTTATAGTGTGGGGCTTATTTCAATATTCCTGATTACAGCATAGTGACTATGGGTCTATGGAGCCTATTGTGTTGTCGTCAGTGACATTGAAATCGGCTCTGCCTGTCTGACTCTCTCTCCTCCTCTTTCCCCTGTCTCTGTCTTTTCCTTTCTTCTCTCCCTTCTCTCTCTTCCCCACCTTTACCTCTGCCTTTCCGTCTCTCGTTCTCTCTCTTACTGGCTCTCTCCTATGTTATACATATGCGTTAAGGAGTTTACACCTACATGGAGGATGTTGCTCCTATAGTAAAAGGAAGAGCAGGCTAAAATGCCCTCATTTCCAGTTCTTTCTTTTCATGTCGCTATAACTTGTCCCTTGTGTTCCTCACAAGTGGTCATTCAAGTACGGTGCTAAAAAAGAGGGATTTGAGTAGGTACCTAGTTGGGAGAAGTCAGTCAGTATAATAAACTATAGAGTGTGTGACATGAGTAGGTACCTGGTAGTGCAGCTCTCTCTATTTTAAACAAGGCAGGTGACTTTTCAGACTAATGTGGTGAGTGCAAGTTGAATGGCGAAGCAGTGCACAACTTGTTTAAAAAAGAGGGCACATACCCACAGCTCTTTTTACAATAGGAGCAACACCCTCCAGCTGTACCTGTGATCTGTGGAAATCTACCTGTATTCCGTCGTGAAGCTGGTAGATATAGTTAGTTCCTGTTGTTCCTGTGCTGTTCTGATACACTTCCTCACCTGGTTGTCTAGCTACCTGGTGGAGCATAGATCTATCTAAAAGGTCTAACCACCACTCTGCAAAAATCAATACCTGTCAATCCTGACTATTCCAGTCTCACACTATGGTACTGTTACCAATAACAGTACCATGCCAATCGGAGTATCTTTTCTTGCCATTTTATGAAATGTACTTTATCAGGAACGGCGGTATACAATCATCATCTTCTATCATTGGTATTTTAATGTGTGCCGTTAGCCATGTGACAATAGGTATGGACATACAGGTGCATAGTTGCGATGTTGTGTCTGACATACCAAGGGCTTATTTGACATAGGTGACGACCACATAGGACTCATTCAAACTGTTAAATACCAGTGTAATTCTTGTCATTTTCACAAAGATTCCCTGTACATTATTGTATCCCTATACTGCCAGATGGGGCTTCTTGTAAAAAACTGCACTCACTCACTGAAATGGTGGTTGGCTGTTCAGTTTTAGGAGGATCCCTGGAAGATTCAACTTTTATTTTTACCAAATCATAAGTACACAAATGGTGATATCATGGTGTTATTGGCTCGGCTGTAAAAGCTTTCTCTGCTTTGATTCTATGCCAATAAAATCTTTATCAAGCCCAATCTTCTCCACGATTTGAAAAAAAGACCCAGTCATGTCATCTTGTGCAATGCCCTTTAGAATAAGCCATTGAATCTAGAAAGGTACTAATACTACTAATGTATCGTCTAACCTTGCCAGATATGTGGCACTAAATGACTGCCATCTTTTGGGATGTATTTCTAAATGCAAATGAATATATACTGATTTTCAAATTAGTTTTTCAAATTACAAATTAATTTCTTTAATCATCACAATAAATCTATTGATTGTGCAGTGCAAATGCATTTTTATGAAGAGCAACCCTGAGCTCAATTACTCATGCTTTCTTATGTAAAGCTAACATAGAAACCTACCAACCTAACATTGAAAATGAGGTGGCATTATACTGAGAAATGAAATGTTATTCAATCTATATCATCCCTGCCATGTGAAATATCAATTACATTCAAATGATGGGTGTAATGACCCTTAATTGAAGCTATAAGACGCAATATATCTGTCTATATAGGCCTGTGTGAACTTAGTTGATGAAAAAAGAGAAGAACTCACATTATAGAATACAAGCACCACTTTGTAACCTTGCCCCTGGGGGCCACTAATCGATTCTGACTCCATCGATGACATTTTTAGGTGTCGTGTTTTTTTATATTGACCGAGGTAGCGCCCGTTGATGTATCGACCTGTTGGGGTAGACAGCTTTTTTCCCTTCTCATTCACCTACTGATGCTGCTTTTAGTTTTTATTTTGATTTGTCATTTTGTCTGTCCAAGCCTTGACTATTCAGTCTATTCAAACTCATGCCCCTCCAGATACCTTCCTCAGATTTTCTTTACTGTCTTTCTGCCTTGTCTGCGTCCCCCTCCCACATGTACAGAGTATTCCCATTTTTTGAACATCCCTTCCACCATTCTCACCTCCCCCTCTTTCTGTCCTTATCTCTATCTTCGCCTTTGACTGTCTTTCCTTTTTAAATGTCTGGTTTCCTCTCCCTGTCTGCCTTCAATATCCCAAACGCCCTTCAAACTCATTCCCTGATTGCCTTTTTCTCTTCAAACCCCACTGCCCTTGTTCCTCCTGCATTATAACCCACTGGGGAGTTTCCCCTGACCACAGCACATTTTAGTGACCCCCAGGGGGACGTGTGGTACAGCAGCAGATGCTGACCAGGAGGACCTTCTGTACAGTAAGAGGTGGAGGGGTGGACAGAGACCTCAGGAGGTTAATTCAAAACATCCTGGGATCGCAACCCCCGTGATCTTAGGAATTATTCTATTAAGCGATCTTAAGGTCAGACTGTGTTCACATTTCCTAGCCAGCACTAAGATCGCATCGATCTTAGCCTCAGCCCTCTTACACTATTCCAAGAAGTACCGACTGGGCACAGGGGTAAGAGTCCCAAAATAAAGGAATAGCTGTGGAGTCACTCTTCTTCACAACAGTGTTTATACCATCATTCCCCGTCCCCATATGGGCTAACAAAACAGCACAGGGTGCAGTTGACCCAGTACAGTATTCAAGAGTTGTTCCCATTAATGTATGATTTATGTTTGCCTATTAGAAGCATTGTGCCCCCCCAGGACAAAGAGAGAGAAGGGAAGAATTACCTTACAGTGCACTTAACGTATGAGTAGCCCTAAGAGCCCTCAAGGACCCTCAGCAGACATCCTCCCTCCCCTCTATATGTATGCAGCAGGCTATTCACTCTTTCGATCAGGAGTGTTCCCTGTAAGTGCTCTTGTACTCAGGTTGAACCACTTTGCAATTCTTTCACTAAGATTGCAGTGATCTTAGCGCTGGAAAAGGAATAGTGAAGTGATCCCAGGACTTACTATTCCTGGCAGGCCTGCAACCACTGCATTAGATAGGGTAGACCAGCCAGGTCTTATGATATGTGCCTACACTAAGATCGCTGTGGGGTGTTTCAGAAGCAGGTAATGTTTACAACCGGTCATAAGGAGATATGATAGCAGTTTTAATAGTGATTGTAGGATTATAACTGCATGTGTTTCTAAAGCATTACCATTACCTTACTGTGTCTATAACTATATGACTGGTGAGAGATGATAATGGTTGCAGTTGTAAGTTTAGAATCTAACAGTTTTAGAAACAGATATTTAATGTTCATAATCATGTCCGGCTTCTGAAACACCCCACTGGGGTTGCGATCCCAGGATGTTTTGAATTAAGCTCCAGGACCCCAGGACCTCAGGAAGTCATTTCTCAGACACTAAGTTTTGGGCACCCTGAAATCGTACTGACCTGGCCAGGATCGGAAGGGAATTCTTCATTGTACACTATGATTACAGCAGATACAGAGGGAAAAGGCATGCACCTGTATAGACAGTTGTAGGTAATACATGATCACCAAGGGTCAATCACTACAATTGGACTGGATCGTGGGGTTGTTGGAATCGGAGGGAGAGGGGTAGGATCATAGTGTTTGAGAAATGGCTAGCAGATCTTGGTATATGTATATATTCATATATATATATATATATATATATATATATATATATATATATATATATATATTAGTTAGTACAGGAGTAAGAAGTATATTGGATAGTGTCTAGCTAGTAAGTAGTATATCAAGTGGCATTATAGTGATATGTAGTATAGTAAGTAGTGTAATAAGAATATGGCGTGCACTCCTGCTTTTAGTTACTACACCTGTATCAGTTCCCACTTGTGACACTAGGGTATTGTGCTCCACTACAATTTGAAAGTAGGCCTAATAGACCTGTCTAACTATAAAAATGATTGTGAGCAGTATACTAAATAGTGTGACGGTGGCAAGTCTCTATGGGCAAACAAACCAATGCACTGAGTTGACATCGCGGGTCATATGAGGTTAGGGCCATTTTCAACCACCTA
Source organism: Acholoe squamosa (assembly GCA_949317995.1). Taxonomy (NCBI): domain Eukaryota; kingdom Metazoa; phylum Annelida; class Polychaeta; order Phyllodocida; family Polynoidae; genus Acholoe; species Acholoe squamosa. The sequence goes on along the minus strand of OX439049.1, from coordinate 28,577,641 downwards.
ATATGGTTCTGCTATCGGCCAACAGCAGGAGCACCATGCTACCACCTCAGTCGATGGGGCTGCCATAGGGCTCAATGGAGGGGCATGCACTCAGGAGGGTCTTGCCAAAAGATAACGAGGATGAACATCTCTAAAAATTTTCAGAGAGTGATGAGGAAAATGTGCATGGCCTAACTCATTTTCATAGTATTGACAAAAAAATTACTTCAGAATGTATGGAAAACTCATTTTTAGGTGTCAAAAAACGTGCACATTTTATCAAAATGATCAGCAAGACAATTTTTTTTCAATACAAAAGCGTGCACATATTATTTTGTGGTTCATGTCTATTTTTGGCAAGACCCTCCTGTTGGCCAATGTTAGCATTTACTACGGGCCTATTGGCCGATAGAGGGGCTATATCGGTTGGTGGAAAATGGGCCTAAGGTGACTATCAAATTTTTCTCATTAACTGGTAGTTTGCACCTAGGCCTAGGTGATTATAATGGGGTTTTCTGGCATTTTAAGGGGTTTCAACTCATGGTATTGACCATGTGTGGCCAATGTTTGCCCGCAAGTAACTGCAACATGTGCTGTAGTGTAATCATAGTGACTAGTATTGTGGTGCCCTAACTTATAAAGAACTCAGATGAGCTCCTGTTTTGATCAATCGCTGGGGGCTACTGTAGAACTAGATCTGGAGAATGCACTTTAAACTACATCTTAGATTATGTACCCATCCTAAATGAGTGCTGGGGGGTAGGGCCAGGTGGAATTTTATGCGTGATGGGCCGGTAAACCCGGCAGAGTCATTGTTATAGATATAGTGTAGTAAAAAGTGTAATGGTAATAAGTAGTACATTGACCTGTGAATTGGTGGTAGGCTCAGTAGTCTATGGAAAGGTGGGATCAGGGGTTTGTTACTCAAACCCTGATCATGCATGCAAAATGAATTTAGGAACTCTGTGTGGGCCTTGCTTGATGCTCCCAGGTAAACATAATCCTTCACCCTGAGTTAAAAACCAGTTGAGATAACAGATAAGATCAAGAATCAAGTGGGATCATGAATCATGAATGGGACCAAGAATCTGGGTATTCATGGTCTTATGATCCCTATAAGATCACCTAAGAGCACCAATCGTACTCTCATCAGCCCTCTAAGATCACATAAGAGCACCAATCTTGCTCTCATCAGCCCTGTATAGTGTAGATCAATCTAAGAGCATCAATCTTGCTCTCATCAGCCATGTAAGATCACCTAAGAGCACTAATCTTGCTCTCATCAGCCCTGTATAGTGTAGATCAATCTAAGAGCACCAATCTTGCTCTCATCAGCCCTCTAATATCACCTAAGAGCACCAATCTTGTTCTCATCAGCCCTGTAAGATCACCAAAGATTATCACTGGAAGATCACCTAAGAGTAAAACAGATCCCCTAAGATCACAGAACAGATGGTGCAGGTACCTAAATATTTTAGGGACTTCTGAGTAACAGACCCCTGGTGATTGTCGGAAGTAATATGTTTTAGAATTGTGCTGTGGTGAATCATAGATACTATGGTAGTCAGTACATTATATCATAATAAGAGTACGTTGAAATGTTATCGTTGTGATTAGATAACGATTAGTGTCAACGCACTAAGTAATACATCTGTACGCCGGATTCTCTAAGAGCAGCATATATAGTGCAATGGAACAGTGGTGAATGGTATAGGAAGTACATTACTACTGCTATTGCAGTAGCTACTGTAGTATATCGAGAAGTGTAATGGCAATATGAAGTAAACTAAATGGTGTAATTGCAGCAGGTGGTATACTGAATAATTAGGTGTTGAGTAGCATTCTGGGTAAAGCTATTGTAGTAAGAATTTTGATGAAGTATAGAGGTAATTGCATTAAGAATTAATGTGGGCTCCTTTTATTCTTTTCTGGGATTACTCTAAAAGTATTAACTTTTACTATACACAATTAGATTCACATTTAAATCAATAATACTGTCCTACTTAGGCTACTAATTAGACACTGCTGCCCAGACAGTGTAATTGGAACTTCACTAGCCATGCCAACTGGTGCCAAATTGAGTATAATAGGCCAGCCAGGCTGTGTCCTCTAGCAGGAGGCGATCTGCTCAGACGACAGTATCCCATACTGACAGCAGTGGTGACGCTAACGGCGAGCAGCTCAACTGTCTCCTACTACTGCTGGTGCTGCCTATAGCTGCTGGAGCTGTGGTGGACAGTCTTACTACCTACAGGGTGAGAGAGGTAGGAGGAGCAGGAGGAGCAGGAAGACTGACGCCTATACCTCCAGCACTGCTGCGTAGAGCTTCAGCCCAGTCCAGACCGGTACAAGCGTCAGTCAGGAGCCTCCAGGCGCCGGGTGCGTGGTATTATTACTATAGGCGCCAGCTCCCTTCTTAACTTAACCTATCATCCCATCAGCAAACCCTCCACTTCCCACAGCCACTTCCTGACACTAGGAGTTCTGGGGTGGACCTGTCTCAACACAGGAGGGGGCATACAAGACGACTGACATTATACACAACCTCATCACCTTAATATCAAAGACACACACGCACCCCTCAAACTCCCAACACCTCTCTGTGTTGCTGACACCCTGGAGGACACACACGGGTAGTTATGGTCTGGAGTTGGCGCTACTGTTAACTACAGGCGTCACCCATCCCAATACTACCTACTCCAGTAGGGTATTACACACCCCAACACACGCACGTGACTGACTGTACCTTGGAGGAGGACCATAAAGACTACCCAGGAGGAGAGACAGTTAGAGACACTGTCTGCCTCCCTATAGAGCGCACTACACAGGAGGAGCCATCTAGACATTGCTATCCAGGTCTGGCGAATGAGGACAGAGTTATAAGCATCGCACAGCGTCTGGAGAAAGAGGTCAGTGTACCCAGCCACAGGAGGCACCGTTACACCTACTTAGGATCTATGTGAAGGTAGGTGAAGAAGGGTTCTAGAAACAGGAGACTGGGGGCTGATGCTCTTGGGGGGTGAACGAGTGGGTTGGGGCTTATTGGGACTGGTATAAAACAGAAG
>OX439049.1:28569546-28574397 GCA_949317995.1 Acholoe squamosa | reverse complement strand
CCCTGACTAGTGTTTCATGCTAACTCTATTCATGCATTATGTAGGCTCTAATTGAGTCGATGGGTCTGAAATGACCTGGGTGTGAAATGACTTGGGTCTGAAATGATGATGGGTCTGAAATGACCGTGTCAGAAATGACTTTGGGTCTGAAATGACTTGTATTTGTGTATACCCTGGTCTGGGCATTTGTATCTCTAGCTGACCTTTCCATGCAGCCACCACCCTAGATGGTCTACACTAGACATCCAACACCTGAACCAGATCAATACATTCATACTATAGCTTGGCTATATCATACATAGAAGTGATGTTTATTCCATCCTGTTTACCAAATATAAAATAGGATCCGACGAAAAAGTGCAATATCTACATATAATTTAGTTGATTGATATATAACCAAATAAAGACACACAGAACTATTGTAGAATACAACAGAGTGGACGAATAGCAGAGTGTATGTTTGTATTGCTTTAAACCCCGCCTGGCTTCAGGATGGTCTTATCAAAAAGGTCAACATTATGCAGTTAAGTCTAGACATAGGTACCTCTAACCCGAACCTCATTCCCTTTGTCTGCCCTTACCGTCTATTCTACGCGTATTGATCAAAATCTATTAAGAAAACAGCACACCCCAAATCAATACGGTGCCATTAGACCAAAGTGGTGCCTTGAACCCCCATTTCCTCCACTACTTATGCCACAAGTCCACACCGTATAAATACTCCATATAACACTGCTACTTCTCTTGTTGTCAACTCACAATTGGGACATTAGGCATGCCTAGTGTAACCCATTGGCATAAAACAAGGCTACCCAACCACAATAAACGTAGGGTCACTAAGGGTTTCTAAATAAGCAGGATTAAAAGGTTAACCCTGTCAAACCTAACTTGTCAGCCCAGCCACAGACCCTTTATCTCCTTAAAAAGGTTGTAAAGTCGTTAGGATAGGCATAGAAGTTGTGAAAATGAAAAAAAGTATGACAAGCTAAATTTAACTGTTTTGCCTCTTTTTCGAAAATATACACAACCCTTCCCATAAATTGGTTTGTAGTTCTTAACTTAGAAACACCTCTGCAGTTTTCCCTAACATTCAGATGCATGTAAATCAAATAGATCCTCAGATATCTAGCTAAAGTGCCTAGTTTTCAAAGGGAGATAGTGATAATGCCAAAGAAAACCAAGGTCAGATTGGTGAGCAGACTGACTTGTATAAATGGCCACTATAGTGGCCATTTATAGTACCAAGGGAAACGCGTGGAGGAAGGTTGATTACATGTTGGTTACGGTTGTCTACGTAATTGATAGCCTATCGGTAAAGAGGGGCTGCAGCAGGGGGGGGGGCAGGTGGGGGGCATGCCGAATTCATAAGGAGATATAAGCAGCTATACGAACAACCCCCTTGAAACATAGGCTATACAGCGACGATTCCAATGGATGATGTTAATGAGATCTGCGAATGCCGACGATAATTTGAAAGCTCAATTAATTTACTTCTGGTTCTGAAAGTGAACTACGAGTTCAAAATACATAAGCAAATGTCCACGGCTTCGTTGAATACGGACAGCCTCACCTCGGTGAATACGATGCGAAATTATTCACGGGAGTGGACATTTGCATTTATGCCATGGCCCACAGGTTTAAATTGCTTTAAATTCAAGAAACACTACCATATTTACTGTTTTTCAACGTGTCGAGTCATCCCGGTTTGTTTTCATCCGCCATGATACCTTGCTCGACAAAGGAGGTCACGTGATACGGAGCTAGCCGCTACTTTTAGTTTCCATAGAAATGTTCCTTGCGCAGGACAATATCTTCTTTTTTAACATGGTGCTAATACATGGATATACCTTAAACAATTCATAACATATTATTTAACTAGTTTAATCATTCATTTTTGCGTAAAACCTGTTATAACCATACCTAAATACGAAACTAGTTAACTCTGTATAAATTTCAAAATGGCGCCGCGGAATATGCGAGGATCGTATTCCACCCCCCATTGAATACGGCGTAGGTAGTACTAATCTATAGTGTCGTCGATATTCGCCATGGCATAAATTCTCATCTCATCGAGGGTAATTTTCTAATTCCATAGTATTTTCCATAAAACATAAATTGCTGAGTATGTAGTTGGAATCCAGAGATTGTGATTTTTATTTGTAAAGACCAGAATGTAAATCTTTATTTTTGTCGGCTCTCACTTAGTCAGCTCAAAGAAACCAATGTGTATTTGGGGACGCAGTTCAACATAAAGATACCTGAACAAAAATTAATATCAATCTTATGATTCACTGATTGATTTATTTTGTATAATAATCAGTAAATTAGCTTAACACAGTCAGTTAACTAGCTGAAATATCATCTGCATTTCATAAACTGTTTCATATTCCAATAGGCCTAACATTATGAATTATACGTGTTACTGGTGAAAACAATTACTTTTTTTAAACTTCTACTATTTGGGGATGGTTCTGCCCATCAATTGTCTGCAGGTAGGACATAGAAGAACTGGTGTGTTGGACAAAGACCACTTCTACCTCACTGGGTTGTTGTAGGAGTCTTAACCTTGTAACGTGTCTGGGCTTATCTACGACCAACCCCCACCAGAACCCCGCCAATCTTTCCCTAGAAGGCTTTATCATCCCTTCAGTAGCAACCTTGTAAATCAGGGAAAGGCATCAAGCCCTTATAACAGGCTCTGCAGTGTAAGTAAAGTAGGAACACTACTCAATGTAATTCAATCACAAATAGACTATATATGTATCGTGTTTGGATACTTTGGAAAGGTGGACAAAATCCCCCATTTATATATAGTACTAGATTCAATTCAAGTTGTAAGGTACCAGTGGTTGGTAAAGGTAAAGGTAAAGGCAGCACCTTGTAATAATGAATACGTCCTTTGACCTGAAAGGGGGGAAACTAAGTTTTACACTTATACCATGATTTGTGGGTTACACAGTGCTTTTTGGGGTCTTAACTCCCATCCACATATCTGTCGATATTGCACACCTTGTAGGCTGTTACATCAATTTTGTAAGGCGTGCTGTTATCCATCTAAGGCGTGCTGTTATCCATCTAAGGCGTGCTGTTATCCTGGATAACAGCACGCCTCTCCCATGTCACATGTCACATGTTAAAACCCACGAAATTTTCCAGGCCAGGGTAGGGATCGAACCTGCAGTCTCACATCCCAAATCCAACTCCCTATGCATTGCGCCACAGGGACTGACGAGATACGCTCGGTTAGAACCAGGTCTTTGTATGATACAAAGCCGTGTGGGTTGTCGCTGTCCGCTGCCGGGCGACGAGGTGTATTATACACAAACATAACAGCGAGAAGCATCTTTTTTTCGCCGTGTGTGCTGTCGCTGTCCGCTGCTGGGCGCAGAAGGAGAAGACGTGGTGGTCTAGTGGTTAGCACATCGCGCACAGCCGTGAGGGGTCCGCGGATCGAATCCCTGCCAGGACGCGTCTTTTTTCGCTGTGTGCGCTGTCACTGTCCGCTGCAGGTCGACGAGGTGTATTTTACACAAACATAACCGCGAGAAGCATCTTTTTTTTGCCGTGTGCGCTGTCGCTCTCCGCTGCCGGGCGACGAGGTGTATTATACACAAACATAACAGCGAGGCGCATTGAAATCTTTCGCCGTGTGCCGCTGCCTGTCCAAACCGAGACGGGCGCTGTCGCTGTCCGCTGCCGGGGGAGGAGGTGTATGTACCGATCGTGTACAAAATAACTGTATAAAATAAGTAGTCAATGGATAACTCATGACTTGTGTGTGTTAGCAAAGGCTAATAACACTCGGCCTACGGCCTCGTGTCATTATCCTTCACTAACACACACGCGTCATGAGTTATCCATTGATTACTTGTTCACTAAAGAATGGCTGGAGGAATGTCCTATGGATATTGGTCGCAGTAACAAGATGTGAGGCAACCAAAAATCTACATGATCAAATATTGATGTGATATATACACTCTAAAGTCAACACGGCATACATTTTGCATAATGTAGGACCTATAACAAAACTTTCCGCATCAGGTGTTCAAGATATCTGCTGCAGCACCAAACCGATATCTATGTCTCAGTCTGTCCCTGTTTCTCTAGCTCTCTGTCTGCCTGCGCCTGTTAGTCTGTCTCTCTTGTTACTCTCTGCCACTCTCTGTATTTCCCTGCCTGACCCTTATCTTCCGTCTCTTGCATATTGATCGCGAGCAAGGCACATGTATAGCCTATACATTTCCATTCTTCTACTACCAGGTGGTCCCATTGTGACCAGGTTAACCATCCGTTATCCATTTATATAGCCAGGCAGATGCTACAGTATAAAACAAACCTCCCCCGTCTGAATATCACCACTATAAACAGGCATAGAGGAGGAGTAGCTAAATAATGGGAGCCAGACAGAGAGATGTCAGTAATCAATACGTGAACTACTCACAGATGCTCTCTGACTACTAATAAAGCAGCTTGAAGGTAAACACCCCAAGCTATTGACTTTATGTAGCATGATGTGATCCGAGGAAGGCAGAGCGGATGTTGGATTCTATACTTTTTATATCGGAAAATTTAATAATATTATGTGCAAAAATATGCATAGCTGCCCTCAGACTATACATTGAAACTTCGCAGATATGGCCCATATGATCACAATACCAATGCCCAGTTGACTTTGCATTAACAAGTTATTTTCTTCTTCAGTGTGTATTAGCTAAGGAGCAGGGGCATAGCAAGCAGATTTTTGTTGGAGGGCAGGGGTCTTTTGACTTAATGGCCTGCCCCCCACTTCTTACGCCCATGCTAAGGGGTACTTTTTTTATATAATCAATGACTTGAGATAAATCCCACTGC